>PVKZ01003868.1:59450-109773 GCA_004027375.1 Macroglossus sobrinus | reverse complement strand
GCACAGACATGCACACGCTCACACATACACACACAAGCTGGCTGCAGGTGCTGCAGTATTCACACATGCACACACACACTCACACACACACACACACGCTGGCTACAGGTGCTGCAGTATTCACTCACACATACACACACATACACACGCTGCCTACAGGTGCTGCAGTATTTACTCACATGCACACACACGTGCACACACACAGACACACTCATACACACATACACTCGCACACACAAGCTGGCTGCAGGTGCTGCAGTATTCACTCACGCACACACACACACAAGCTGGCTGCAGATGCTGCAGTATTCACACACACACACACACACATGCACACACACAGACACACTCATACACACATACACTCGCACACACAAGCTGGCTGCAGGTGCTGCAGTATTCACTCACGCACACACACACACAAGCTGGCTGCAGATGCTGCAGTATTCACACACACTCACACACACATGCACACACACAGACACACTATTACACACATACACTCGCACACACAAGCTGGCTACAGGTGCTGCAGTATTCACACACACGTGCACACACACACACAAGCTGGCTGCAGGTGCTGCAGTATTCACACATACACATGTGCACGCACACATGCACACACACACGCACGCACACACACCTTTGTCGTTTCGTGGAATGAAAATAATCCTCCCTAACATTGTGCCGCACAAGCATCCCTGGCCACTCAAGCTGGAAGCGAGAACGCGAGGCTGTAGCAAAGGAGAAAGGGTGACACTCGGGGTCCTGGGGACCGTCTGCCAGCACCCGAAAGCCTTTCGTGAAATGTTCTCTTTGCCAGTTTCCCGGAGGGGCTATTCACCTTGTATGGATTGACCCTGAGGGTTTCTCTGCGTGTTTTGTCAGATGTGGGGTGTGCAGATGTCTCCTCTGAGGCTGCGGCTTCTCTCTCGTCCCCTCAGCGGTGACCTCCCCAGGGAAAAGTGTTTTATTCCTACAGCCCAGTTTGTCCGTTCTTCATTTCATCAATTACACTGTCCGTTGCCGCCAAGAAGCCACGAACAAACCTCGTCCCTCGTTCTCTACACGTTAACTTTGCATATTTTTATTTCTTCGATTACAGCTGGCACGCACTGTTGTGTTAGCTGCAGGCGCACGGCACGGAGGTTAGACATTGATGTGACTTAGGAAATGACCCCCCCCCCAGTGAACCCAGACCCGTGTGACGCCTCACGTAGTTATGACAACACCACTGACTGTGCTCCCCGTGCTGTGCTCACACCCCACGGCTGTTTGTAACCACAGATTTGTATCTCAGTCCCCATCCCCCCTCCCCTCCCCTCCCCTGCCCGCAGTCTGACAGCCATCGAAACGCTCTCGGTATCGACAAGCTTGTTTCTGTCGTGTGTTTAGCCCGAAGTCTAGATTCCACATATGGCGTCTGTCCCTCCCTGTCTGGCCGACGCCACGCGGCACGAGACCCCCCAGGTGCATCCGTGTTGGTGCAGGTGCCAAGATTCGTTCTTTTTACAGCTGAGGGATGCTTTAGGGTCTGCAGGTGCCGCCTCTTCTGTGTCCATCATGCACGACGGGCACCAGGCGGCCTCCGTGTCCCGGCCACTGTACATCCTGCTGCCCTGAACACAGGGGTCACAGGTCCTTTCGAAGTGGTGTCTGGGTTTCCTTGGTTAAATGCCCAGGAATGACTTACTGGTCCATCTTTCTCTCTCGTTACAGCCTTTGTTCTCAAGTCTGTTGTGTCTAATACAAGGATTGCTGTCCCAGATTTCTTTTTCGTTTCCATTTTTCACGAAGCATCTTTTTTATCCCTGTCCGTTCAGCCTGAGTGTCCCGATCGGAAGTGAGGCTCCCAGAGGTGGCACGTGAAAGGGTCTTATTTTCTTACCCATCGGCCACCCTGTCTCTGTTTATTGGAGCATGGACTCCACGTACATCCAACGTAATTGCTGATAGATACGTGCTGATTGCCACTTGGTTATTCGTATTTTTATTTATTTATTTTTCTAAAGGAAGTTCCTCTAACACTTCTCGCAAGATTGGCTTGGTGGTGTGAACGCCTTTCGCTTTTTCTTGTCTGGGAAGCCCTTCGCCTGCCCTTCGGTTTGAAATGACGGCTTTCCTGGGTCACAGGCCCTTTTCTTCATTCTGTTTCCTGCCAGTTCCCTCTGGCTGCAAAGTTTCTGGTGAGAGATCAGCTAAAAGTCTCATGCGGACGCCTTCGTAGGTAACTGTCTGCCTTTCTCCTGCTGCTTTTGAGATTCTCTCCTTGTCTTTGACCTCTAGCATCTTAATCAGCACGTGTCTAGGTGTGGGCTTCTGGGGGTTCATCTTGTTTGGAACCCTGAGCTTCCTGGGCTGTGTGTCTATTTCCTTCACCAGGTGAGGGGAGTTTTCTGCCATCATTTCAACCAGGGGCTCCATTCCTCGTTCTCTCTCCTTCCAGTATCCCTAGGATGCGAATGTCAGCACGCCTGATGTTGTCCCAGAGGCCCCTTCAGCTGTCCTCATTTTTAATTTTTTTCTTTTTTCTCTTCCTGTTGGGTGTTTTCTGCTCCCTCGTCTTCCAGCCGGCTGATTCGATCCTCTGCTTCAGCCAGTCGCGGGCCGGTTCCCGTGAGTGCGTTCTTCATTTCCGACTGGTTCTTTTCTATGTTTTCTTTCTTCGCTCTTAGGTTTTCTATCTCTTTGTTAAAATGCTTGGCGAGTTCATCTGTTCTTCCCTTAGTTCATCGAGCATCGTTAGAACCAGGGTCTTGGACTCTGCCTCTGGTGGATGGCTCGTCTCCATTGCATTCAGTTACTTTTCTGGAGTTTTCTTCTCTTCTTTCACTGGGGACATGTTGCTTTGCCTCCCCATTCTGGCCGGCTCCCTGGGTTTGTTGCTGTGTGTTAGACAGAGCGGTTGCCTCTCCTCATCACGGTAGAGTGGCCTCGTGGAGCAGGTGTGCTGCGGGTCTAGGGGCAGTGTGGAGGCGGATGCTGCTTGTCTGGGGTTTGCGGGCCTTTCAGAGATTTTAGGAAAGTCCCCAGAATGGGCTTGAGAAGCCACTGGGGGTGGCGTGGGGGCCCGCACGTTGGGAGGGGTGGGGCCCCAGGGAATCACCTGGGCGGGGAGAGTGACCTCAGCCAGGTTGATGGTGACTCAGACATGGCGCCTGACTGAGAGTGCACATTGGGTCAGTAGGAGGGGTTGGGAAAGGGATAGTGGCCTCTGCCAGCACCTCTGTCCTGGAGCAGCCGTCCCTTAGCCCTCGCTCTGAAGCAGACATCTTGGTCCCTCCCCTCGCTCCCGCTTTAACCGCCACACGCGGCTGTGGGGTCAGAATGGTCCGCTCTCCCGCCAGTCTCGCAGTAGCCTCATCTGTGTGCCCCCAGTGGTAGGACGCTGTTCCATCAAGCTCAGGTGGCTCTGTGCTTTCACTCTGATGCTGAGCTGGCCGTGGGGGAGGCGGCATCGTGGTCCCCTGCCCCACCATCCTGACCAGAAGCCTCAAGTCTTATTGTGCATTTTCCGCTGAGTTCTACGGTGCGTGTTTAGTCACTTTCGTCCGCTCCTCCTGCCATCATCCTTGACAAGGGTATCCCTCGTCCATTGCTCCTTTTTTCAAAGCCAGTTGACCATATTTGCAAGATGGGGAGCCTGGGGGTTCTGACCTGCGTGTCTGTAGAATGTCACCGCGGCCACTCTGTCGTGATCTGAGGGGTGATGCAGTCTGTCTCTGGCCATTAAGGGGTACCTCAGTGGTACATTTGTCATATCAGCCCTCCTTGAGGATAAGGAAGGTCCCTTCTGTTTCTGATTTTTTGGAGTATTTACGATGAATGGGCGTTGAATTTGGGGCCCCTTGTGCTGCCCCCCGGAGAGATTCTGGGTGTTGCATCCCTTGCTCCAGCCACGGGCACTGCTGGGGGCTTGCTCATGTGTGAGGGGCGGGGGTGTTCTCTGGGCTCCTGGTTGAGTCTCGTCTTGGGGGGTACAGTGTGCTTCTGCCATGGGGTGTCCACACGTGTCTCTGCTCCCCTCCATCCCCTTCCAAACGGACGCTCCCCGCCCATTTCCTCGGAGCATGTCCCCCCAGTGACAAAAGCTTGTTGTTCCTTAGATGACACGGGAAGGCCCCCTCCCCTGAGGGGTGACGAGGGTCCAGCATCGTCCCCGGGGTGGGGGGGAGGCGTTCACTCTGCCCGGGTCTTCGCACCATGCGTCTCCCTGGAGTCACCGCTCCGGTTTCGGGGTGACTGGCTTGTGTTGCAATCTCAGGACCCCAATGGGTCCAAGAAACCCCCAGATCCTCTGTCGGTCCAGATTTTTCTGGACCTGCCTTCATTTCGGGGCAGGAATGATGGCTCTGAAGCGTTTTACTGCCAGAGCTGCGCGCGCGCGCACACACACACACACACACACACACACTTAAAACTGAATTCTTGTTGTGACCCTGAGGGAAATGAATGAAAACAGAATTCAGAATGTGTGACATGCTCG
The DNA here is from genome assembly GCA_004027375.1 of Macroglossus sobrinus. NCBI lineage: Eukaryota > Metazoa > Chordata > Mammalia > Chiroptera > Pteropodidae > Macroglossus > Macroglossus sobrinus. The sequence continues at coordinate 105,287 of PVKZ01003868.1, read as the reverse complement.
GGACGCCTTGTCCACGCTCTCATAAGTCCTTGAAACAGCCAGCGATGACCCAGTTCATCACGTGATTCGCTCCCGTGATTCTCTTCCTGTCATTCCTGCAGCCTCGGGTCCCTTTGTCATTCAGCTCTTTACTCCCGTATCTGTAGATGACACAGTGGTATGCATGCGTACACGTGAACTCCTGGAGCTAACGTGTGTGTGGCAAGGCTGCGGGCCACACATCAACACACAGCTTTCGATTGCACTTCTACACACCATCATCACACAGCTGGTAACAAGTTTAACGTGTAATGTAATTTACTCAAAAAGATTGACATTCTAGGTGTAAATTTAACAACATCCCCAGCACTCGTGTGTGGGAATAGATAAAATGCCGATGAAAGACATTTAAAAATATCCAAGTAAATGGAGAAATATTCCATATTTACGGATTGGAAGACTCAATGTAGTAAAAATGTAAATCTTTACTAAACACACACATTGGACTAAATCTTTATAGAAATTCCAGCAATCCCTTTGTTACTATAGACAGACTTATTTAAATTTTGATATGGAATGTCAAAGGATCAAGAATAGGTACAAATAATTCTGAAAGAAAGAAATATTATGGGAGGGACCCCCGGGCTTTATTTAAAGTCTTGTGATACAGCTGTGGCAGGCTAATGGCCTCGTGTTGGTGGGAGGATGACCCACACATCCGAGAGGCAGACAGAACTCAGAAGCAGCCACACAGGAGCGCCAGCTGACTTTTGACAAAAATACAAAAGTACAGGGGAAAAAAACCCTCCACACTTTACACAAAATAAACGCAAACATGAGTCATAGATTTAAATGTCAAATATGAAACTATAAGCAAACTATGAAACTTTAAAACACAGACGATCTTTGGGATGCAGAGTCTGATGGAGAAGACTTAGATATGAATCTTTGATGGCACGATCCATCAGAGAGAGAAATCAGCAGATTACACTTCGTCAAAATTTCAAACTTCCACACGGAAGGGCCTGGTATCACGATGAAAAGCCACCTGAGGACTGGGAAGACATATTTGCAAATCGCATATCTAATAAATGACTCACATCTAGATTACAGGAAGGACTTCTAGAACCTACTGTTATAAAACGGAGAAGCTCGTTTAGAAACGGGCAGCAGAGTGACCAGACATTTCACCAGATGTGTGACACACGGGGGACAGAGCACACGGGAAGGTACCAGCCCCGGAGCCACTAGGGGACAGCGGACCCAGCCCCCACTGAGAAACCGCTGCCCACCTACTAGGGCAGCTGATTTCTTCTTGAAGCGACAATCCCAGGTGCTGGTGAGGATGCAGAGAAGCTGGCTTGTCATGTAGGCAGGTGGGAAAGCAATTTGGTCCTTTCTTTCAAAGGGTATTAACATGTCCTTGCCATGCAAGCCGGCAGGTACACCTGGGGGCGTTTTTGTCCCAGATAAATGTCCCTATAGAAACCTGAGCGCAGAAGTTCGTGGCACCTTTGTAGTGGCTCAGAGCTGGACACAAGCAAAGTGTCTTCACGGGTGAATGTGGTGTCAGAGTTAAAGGTGAAGGAACTTTGAGACACGGAACGGTGTAGATGGATGTCAGGACGTTGGAGTGAGTGAAAAAAAAACACACCGAGTTCGTCTCAAAATGACAAAATGACAGAATGCAGAGAACAGAGTGGCCAGGGGCTGAGGCCGGGGAAGAGAGGCACATGGCTGCCGGGGGTGTCCTGGCAGGGATGGGGGGGAAGCTGCGTCTGTGACTCGGTGGCATCGGGCCATGCATCCATGTGGCAGCGAGTCACACCCCGGCCGTGTACGGTGGCAGCGCTGGGGAAGCCGCGTGCAGGGCGTGACGCCGCCCGGCCCAGTGCCACCATGTCCTGTGTGGGTCTGTAACCATTTCAGAACAAAGTGTCCCTGCGGCTGTCACCACCCCACACACCCCCCACCCCAGGGCCCAAGCTCAGATCCCGTGGCTCTGAGGCCCCCTCTGGCCCCGTTCCCAGGGAGGAGTCCCAAAAGGCCACCAGGTCGGGGACACGTGTCTGCGGTGGCCCTGTCCCTCTGTCAGCCGTGGTTCTCAGGCTGAAGCCACTCAGGACAAGTGGCAGCAGAGAGTCCCAGTGTCACTGGGACGCGGGGTGGCAGCCTCCAAGGTCGTCCCCAGCGAGGGCATCAGTGCCACCAAGTGCCACCAAGCAGCCTGACAGGAAGCCGATGATGAGGGCCCTCGCGGGGTTCCCCTCCTAGACAGACAGGGGCAGGGGGGACTCTGAAAGGGTTAGGAGACTGGACCGAGGACGGGGAGGGTCCTAGACCCCTCACGGGAAGGGCGGTGGAACCTTCTGGAAGATTCGGGAGAAGGCAATCCCGTGGACTCGGGGACACGGGGCCTGAGCTGGGAAGGTGGCCCCGTTAGTCTCCCTCTCCAGGCCGCCCCAGCCCGGGACCTGCTCGGCTGGCCACTGCTTTCCTGTGCCCAGGGGACTTCCCGGTGGCGGTGGCAGGAAGCAGAGGGCGCCTGTGGCCCAAGGCCTGGGCTTCACTCCAGACCCCACCCTTGTTGACACGCCCGGCTCTTCAACGGGGACTGGGGGAGACCCGGGGACCATGCAGAGGAGCCCCTCGCTCCCCACCTCCCCTCATCCGTGCCCCCTGTTCAGGCTGCTCCCCTCCAAAGCCCTGCTGCTGACCCTCGGGGTGCGGCAGGGGAGCCGACAGGGGCGGGACCCCCAAGACCCGCCCAACGTTCAGACATGGGGGTTGGGGCAGCGGGGTGGCGGCTGGCGCATGGGGGACACTGAGGGCAGAGACCCGGTGAGGGCCGCTGCCAGGCGTGCGAGGAGACGCCGGCCAGGCTGGGGGAAGGGCGGACAGCGAACCCCGCCCCCCGGCGGCCGCGCGGACCCCCGAGTGAGCCCCGGAGAGGCCCCCCAGAGTTCAGTCCCGGGCACCCAGAGGGAGGGGGTCGGGAGTGATTCGTGTCCCTCTGCGGTGGGTGGCCGTGGGTGGGAACGCGCTAAGGTCGCGGGGGCGCCTCTAACTCAGTGCCACGTGCCTGGGCACCCTGTGGGGTTCGGGGACCCCGGGGCGCCCCGGCCGCACCGGGCAGCCCATCCGCTGGCCGGGTCACTTGCCTGTGGCCCCGCCGCCCCCGGGAGTCGGGTCCCCGCGGACTCCGGACTGTCCCTCACCTTTAGACCAACGTCCCGCCCCTGGCGCCGCAAACCTCACAGCGGGGCGCGGACCCGCCCCCTCGGGAACCGTTTCTTCTTCCCCAGGGGCCCCCGCCGCTCAGGGATGTCCCCTGGGGTCACTCTGCGGCTCAAGGGTCACTCCCCGGCCACCCGCTGTGAGCCGCGCCCCACGCCGGCCGGCGGCGCCTGCGGGGCGCCCCCTGGGGTCACTCCCCGGCCCCCCGCTGTGTGCCGCGCCACACATCCTCCAGCGGCACCTGCGGGGCGCCCCCTGGGACCCCAGGCGCGCCCCCCACACCATCCCGGGAGCAGCGCTCCCCGTGAGGTCTCCGCCCGCCCGCGGGTCACTTCCAGGCGACATTTGCCCGCGCGGGCGAACCACTCGACCACGCAGTCGGCTGAGCATTTCAGGACAACTTAGGGCCACGTCTGCGTTTGTCGCCACACACGTGGCTTCGTGACGGTGTCACTTACGTGGGATGTCCCGAGCGCTTGGATTCTGATCTTCGCCAATTTAATAATGTCAGTGATATTTCTGCCCCTAAGGATCAGTGAGTTGGACTGGCTTTCCGTGTTATTTCCTGTTTAAATTCCTTTTTATTCCTTTTTTTTTTTTTTTGGTCACCGGATACCCTTTCCCGCATTTAGTCATAGTTTTTTTTGTGTGTTTTTTCCCCATTTTGAAATGAAAAGCTTCGTGTTGCATTTACCTACGGTTTAGGGCTTTCCCATAAATGGGTCTTGAATTTGCTTCTTATCCCAGATTTCCATGGAATCTGGATTTTTCCCCCCTGCCTTCTGCTTTGATAACGTCAGCTGTCTCTCCTTAAACTTTTCCAGGTCGAAGTCTGGCTCCTTTCGTTCCTTGATTTGGCCTTCAAAGTGCATCCCTATTGTCATTCATCCCATTAGAGTTTAACCCCATTCAGGCCTTAAGCTGGGAAGAATGGCCTTTGCCCTAGCCCAGGTGTGCTGTCCGCGGGGGGCCGCCTTCCCTGCCAATCAGCGGAGACACACCCCCGTAGGGCGCCGGGGTCCTACGTTGCCACTTCCCCCAGACTTTAACCCACAGCGAGCGGCTTGCTCGCGCGTCCCGTGACGAAATGACTCAGAGAAAACTACAGAAACGAGGATAAATGACACGGACACGCGCGGGGCGTGCGGGACGCACGGGCCGCTCTGCGGGCCCAGCAAAGCCCCGCCTGGGGACGGGTCTCAGAGGGGGGCGGCGACGCTGTCGTCAGAATAACTCGGGCTTGAGTGAGGGCGCAGGTGTCACCCTCCCTGAACCCAGGTGTTGGCGAGAAACTGTCCCCCGCCCCGATTTCCGGAGAACGCCCCTTCAGAGGGGCTGGGACGACCCTCCAGAGGTCCCGGGTAGCCGGGCAGGTGGTGGGCTGCGGCCCGCGGTCCTGGGGGGCTGCGGCCCGGGTCCTGGGGGGCTGGGCTCCTCGTGCCAGGGGCCTGGCTGGGAGAAGGGTCTCCATGGTGTCCTGTGGCTGTGAGGGCAGCGGGGCGTCCGGCCCCGGGGGCAGGTCAGCTGCGGACTAAGGTTCTGGAGGAGACGGTACCAGGCAGGGGGCTGCAGGCGCGACAGAAGCAGCGAGCGGCCACTAGGTGGCAGGAGAGTTCCACCGTCGCGGCTCCCTCCCGTCCGCACCTTCCTCTCCGCCGGAGAAGGGGCTTGGGGCTGGGGTCCCGCGTCCTCAGCGCGGTGGCTCCGGGAAGTTGTGTACGCACGCGGGTGTGTGCACCGCCCCCTGCCCCCAACCCGCCATCGCCTCCCTCCGTCCCTCTCCAGGCCCCGCACCCCGTGGTCCCCCACTGCACCTGAGCGGTGTTCCCCCACCCCCAGGAGCACCCCCTCCGCAGCCATGTCGCCACCTGCACCCCGCAGGACCCCACGTTCATGGAAGCCCCCCGCTGCCCTTCCCATTATGGCAGAGAGCCTGTTTCCATCTCCCAAAGCCAGCTCCCCAAATACTGGACAGCCAGCACAGGCCACACGACTGACCCATGCCCCCTGGCCAATCCCCTCCTCCTGCGGGGCTAAGGGGCCCTCGGTCCCCGCGACAGGTGGCCCCCTCTCCTCACAGAGCCTGAAAATATCCTGCTTTAAATGACCACTCCACTGGCTCGGCACCTGCCCGCGCCATTCAAGAACCCCACTGGAGTGTCAACGCTCGCGGCCAACGTGGGAATGCTCGTTGGAAGGGCTACTCGGAAGCGCTGTGGGCAGGACGGAGGGGACCCCGCCACCTGGAGTGAAAGAATAAAGACAGACACTTCCACGTTATGCTGAAAGTATATTTATAGATATAGATATAGATATTTATTTCTCTGCAGACAGCTTTACTGATGAGTCATTTGAACGTTCAGACAACAACCTATATTCCAGTGCTATGCAGTCTGTACCAGGATGAGATGGGTGTAGCTTCTCAAGTCATCTCACAAAGCCAGGACGAGTCTGATACCAAAACATAACAATTAGAACACAAAACAAGAGAGTCACAGATCTCACTTAAAGATACGAATGCCAAAACACCAACTAGAACAGTAGCCAGTGGAAATCAGCGCCACGTGAAAGTGTACAAAGCTTTGGCCGATACAGAACCGGGTCGCAATCCGAACGCACACACAGGAGACCGGGACATGGACACCAGACACGGGACATCTCCCCCCGCCCCACCCTGTCAGCGGCCTGTGGCCGGGACACGCAGGAACCAGGTACCCGTGGACCCTCGCTAGCGGGGAGGGGGCCCACTGCCGGGGTCGCCGGCCTTGTCGTCGGAGCCAGGCTCGTCGTCGTCGAAATCCTCGGCCTCGCACTCCGCCAGGGCCTGCAGGTACTGGGACGGCCAGCAGCGCGGGTCCTTCTTGTGGAGCTTGGCCAGGAACCTCAGGACGAGCATCTTGCTGGTCTCCAGGAACGCCCGGGGGCCCCACAGGAACTCGTACTGAGCCGGCTCGGTATTGGGGACCCGCCTGTACTCCAGGTACTTCTGCCTGACGAACACCTCCGTGATGAGCTGCCGCGTGTCCCCGAAGAGACCGTGCTGCTCGCGCACGTCCACCCCCAGCTTGTACAGGAAACCGAAGATGAGGCCCTCCCCGACGCAGTCGCCCTTCATGAAGATGAGGCTCAGGACCACCATGAGGAGGCCCAGCTTGGGCGTGTCCAGGGTGGACGCGGCCGGGTCGCCCTTGCGACGCGCCAGCTTGTTGACGATGATGTAGGAGTGGCTCTGGGGGTCGATCTCCTTCAGCTGGTAGCCGAAGACGCACTCCAGCTTGCTGCTGGCCCGGCTGATGATGTCCAGGCACTCGGCGTGGTACTCGCGGATGATGAACTTGACCATGTCCGAGCGCTTGATGGGCACCTTGGCGTGGTCCTTGAGCAGCAGGAAATGCACCAGCGCGTTGGCCCTCTCGTCCAGGGGCGAGAGCGCCTGCGTCTCGGGCTTGGACGCATCCTGGGGGCCCCCGAACCCCGGGGAGAGGCCGGGGATCTCGGAGAGCATCAGGGGCAGGGGGCTCCCCGCGCACTCCCACAGACTCAGGGCCCTGGAGGTGCTCGGGCCCTCCCAGGCGCTCAGGGCCCAGGTCGCGCTGGGCCCCTCCCAGCCGCTCAGGATCCGGGAGGTGCTGGGGCCCTCCCAGCCCCCCAGGACCTGGATGGGGGTGCGAACCTCCCAGTCACTCAGGGTCAGAGTCCCCCAGGGCCGGGGCGCCTGCCAGTCGCGCAGGGCCCGTGCGGGGCCCCCCGCGGGGCCCCCCGCGCCCTCCTCCTCGGCGTTCAGGTGCTTCTTCTTCCGGGCGGCCTTGCCCGAGCGGCGCGGGGGCTCATCTGGGGTCTTCGAGGCCTCCTGGGAGGCGGCCATCGCCTGGGGGACGGCTGCCGTGGCCATCAGGAGGCCGGGCGCGGCCTTGGGCACCTTGGGAGCATTCACATTGGCCTGCGGGACCCAGGGCACCGCGGGCAGGGCCTCCGCGCGGGCGAAGGGATCCTGCAGAGCCAGTGGCAGTGACTTTGGGGTCTCCGGGGTGACGGATGGGCCCCTGAAGGCACTGGACGAGGCAGGCTGGAACTGGGAGGTAGCTGGAAGGACCCTCGCGGTGGCGGTGGCGGGGAGGGTCTCCGCGGTGGCAGGAAAGCCCCTCCAGGCGGGCGGCAGGTGCGCGCGCGAGGCCGACAGCGCCTTCGGGGTGCAGAAGGTGGCCGCAAAGATCATGCGCTCCTTGGGAGGGGCCCTGCGCTCCTTGGGAGGGGCCCTGCGCTCCTTGGACGAGGTCCTGCGCTCCCTGGACGAGGTCCTGCGGTCCATGGGGGCGGCCCGGGGTTCCCCCGGGGGAGTCATCAGCGACTTAGCGGTGCCCACGGGAAAAGGCGCCGCCGCTACGGGGCCTGCGGGCTGGCCCCCCTGCCAGGCGGGCAGCTCTGCTTGCGGCCCGGAGGGCTGGGCCTGCTGGGGGGCGAGCTGGATTTGCAGGGCCTTTTGGGGGGCCGGGCCCCCCTGAAAGGGCTGCTCCAGCTGCAGCAGCGGCGGCGCGGGCCTCTGGGTCTCCTGCGCGGGCACCGCCTGCCAGAAGTGGCCCGCGGCCTTCGGGGCCTGCCAGGCCAGCGCCTGCGCGGGCGGCGCCTCCTGGTACTCCATGGACGCGGGCAGCTCGTGCGGCACGGGGGCCTGGCCTTTGGGGGCCTGCCAGATGATGGGCGGGCAGTGCACCGCCTGCGGCCCCGCCGAAGGCGCCGCGGGCACCTGAGTCGCTGCAGGGGCCGCGGGCACCTGCACGGCCACGCGCACCTGCGCGGCCGCGGGCACCTGCGGGGTCATGCGCAGCTGCGGGGCCGCGCGCACCTGCGGAGCCGCGCGCATCTGCGGCGCGGCGCGCACCTGCGGCGCGGGCAGCCGGGCCTGGGGCGCCTGGCGCAGCGGCGGCGGGGGCGGCAGCGCCTGCCACAGCGGCGGCGGCGTGGTCAGCACCTGCGGGGCGGGCCGGATGGGCGGCGGAGCCTGGCGGATCAGCGGCGGCGCCTGGCGGATCGGGGGCGGTGCCTGGCGGCCCGGCGGCGGCCCGGGGCGGATGGGCGGCGGGCCGGGGCGGATGGGCGGCGGACCCTGGCGCACGGGTGCCTGCGCCTGCCAGGTGATGGTCGGGGCCTGCCAGGTCACCTGCGTGGCCTGCCAGGCCAGCGGCGAGGCCTGCCAGCCTTGCGCAGGAGCCTGCCAGCCCGGCGAGGTGGCCTGCCAGCCGGGGGGTGTGGCCAGCTGCGCCGGCGGGGCCTGCGGGCTCTGGGCAACCTGCGGGGGTGCCCTTATGACCTGCGACTGGATCTGCAGGATCAGAGGCTGAGCCTGCGGGGCCCAGGAAGCCAGAGGCTGCGCGGGGGGCGCCGCCGCCTGGGCCATCGCGACCCCCGAAGCGGCGGGCTGGCTGATGGGCGCTCTGGCGCCCGAGGGCTGGATCATCAGCACGCTGGGGCCTGGAGGCTTGGCCATCGCGGCTCCCGGGGGCGGAGGCTGGGCCATCAGGGCTGCGGGGGGCGGAGGCTGGGCCATCGCGGCTCCCGGCGCGGGCGGCTGGACCATCAGGACTCCCGGCGTCAGCGGCTGGGCCATCAGGACTCCTGGAGCGGGCGGCTGGGCCATCGGGGTCCCCGGCGGGGGAGCGTGAGCCATCGGGGTCCCCGGCGGGGCAGGGTGCGCCATCGGGGTCCCCGGCGGGGCAGGGTGGGCCATGGGACCCCCGGGAGCCGAGGGGTGCATCATCAGGACCCCCGGAGTCGGAGGCTGGGCCATCGGGGTGCCCGGAGGGTGAGGGTGGACCATCAGGACCCCGGGAGTCGGAGGCTTGCCCATTGGGCCGCCCAGCGGGGGACCCTGGACCAGCGGGGCGCCCAGGGCCGGAGGCTGGGCCAGGGCCGCCACCGGGGCGGGCGGCTGGCCCTGCGGGCCCTCCCAGGCGGGCTGGGGAGCCTGCCAGGCGGCCAGCGAAGCCTGCAGCTCCATCGGAGGCGGGTCCCAGGGCACCGGCGGGGCCCGGGAGGATGCGGGCGGGGCGCGCATCAGGACCGTGGGGCGGCTGTAGACCGGCGGCTTGGGCGCCTCCGCCGGGGGGCTGGAGTCGCCCAGATTCTTACTCAGCTGCGACATGTCCCTTGGCTCGGACGCGGCTGGGCCTTCTCCGGAGAGCAGCGGGTGCCTACGTGGCCGAGGGTCCCTCCTTCCCGACTGGCGGATAGGAAGTGAGTGCCCTCGGCGCTGCAGCTTTCCGCAGTAAGGAGGAGGGGGGAAGGGGGCTCAATCCCGCCCCTTCCCCGCCCCCGACCACCACAAGTGGATAGTGAGCAGGGGCGTCTACCAGTGATCCTGGCCGACGCAAGGTGCCTTCGCATTCAGACAGCCCATGGGTGGGCTCTCGGGGTGTGTGGGGGGGCCGACAGCAGCGGGTCCGTGTTCCAGAAGTCACCGCGCTGCGCTGCGGCGTGGGAGCCGCCCCCTGGGACCCGCGAGGGGGCCGTGGGGGGGGGGAGCGGGTGTCGCCCGCCCGCGCTCGCAGACAGCGCGCGGGCGGAGGGCGGCGGAGCGCACCTCTGCCAATCCTCCCCCCGCTCCACAGGGCTCCGCAGCGACTGTCACTGCCAGAGCAGGTGGACTGGGGAAGGCGCGGGAGCCCGGCCCGGGCAGGAAGTGGGCACTGCCCCCCAGAGTTTGGGGGGGGGACACAGGTGGCACAGCGCATTGGGCCGCCCGGGAGAGGTGCCCCAAGGAAACTCGTGTGTAACAGAGGGGCGCTGAATGTACTTCTCGGGGAAGAGAGATGTGGGGGTGAAGGGGTTAGGGTTGACAGAGGCAGTGACAGGGACAGCAGACGGCACCGAGGCGGGAAAGCAGTCGCTGGCATTAAGGTGTCCCAGACACGGATGGACGAGAGTCGGCACTTTTAGGGCTGGGCAAAGAAGTCCCGTGGGACGGCTCGGCGCTTTGGGGCTGTTCACCAGCGGCCGAGCGGGAAAGATCGCGAAACACGAAAACCCCGAAGTTCCCTAGAAAATAGTGAGGTGGGCGAATGGTAGACAGACCCATGGTTAATATGCAGGGGGGAAAAAAAGGTGAAAAGTAAAATACTAAATGTAGGGGACATCTCACTGGGCAAAATCAGCTTAGAACTGACACAGAGAAAGGATTGAAAAAGATAGAGCAAAAGACACAAACGTCATTTGGTGGCACCGTATCCCTTCACGGTCTCGGTGCGAGCCAAACGGGGTTCTAGAAGCATCCAAAACACCGGATACCACCGGTGTTCGGAGGAGGCCGTTTGCAGCGGCCCAGGGTCACCCAAACCCGTGCAGGTGCCACAGGGGGGCCCACGAGGAGGGCGAAGGCCACGCCCCACCCTGCCCAAGGGCCCGGGGCCATGTTCCGTGGTGTCAGACTCCTACAGGAGTGGGCACACGCTTGTCACCGCCTGACATGGCGAGGGACCGGGCAGTGGCGGTGTATCTGTGGTTTGTCCGACCCTCCAAGGGCTAAGCGATCAGAGCTGTCATCCCAAGCAGGTCTTGTGACGTGTCAGCCCCAGCATGGGCCCGGAGAGCGGCTTCTGCGGAAGGGACACTGCCAGCCCCGCATCCCCCTGGGGGCCCCCATCCGGGTTAATCATCTCCTCCAGGGCTTCCCGGGCTGACCGGGCTTAGCGCTGAGGTCAGCGCAGCCCGCTCTGCACGCCCAGCCCGCCCGCCCATCCCCAGCGCCCATCTGCCACCGGTGCGTGCTGGCTGCGGGTGGCTGGGGGAAGTCGGCTCATTTTCAGCCTGTGACATTTCCTACTCACGCTGAGGCACCCTCCTCACCCTCCCCCAATTCAAATGCACGCATTCCTCAGAAAGTACCTTCTTCTGCTGAGCTCTCTGTCTCGGGACTGCGGCCAGTGTAAGCCACAGCCCACCGTGCTGCGGTGGGTCAACCCACACAACCCACGTGGCCGCCAGGTGAGGCCCACTGTGCTCTCTGATGTCGGAGCTCAGTGTCCCCACCGCCACCCCAAATCCAGTATGGGGAGGGAGGCCTGGCTGACACCCCCAGGCAATGCAGGAGCCCAAGAGGAAGTGTCAGGAGTTACGGGGGGTGGGGGACAGCGTGTGGCTGTCAGTCAAGTGCACACCCGCTCACATTCTCCAACTGGCCAAGGACGGTTTGGGCACAATCACTCAGGGACCCTGGCGGGGCCAGTGTCACTGCGAATCAGGCTGCTTCTTCCTGAGAATAAACACATCTGCTCACGTAGGCCTCTTGACAACGGGGCCACTTACACGGTCCCTGCGCCCAGCCTCAGCTACACCCGAGGACACAGGTGACAGCCCCCTCGTGCGCTGGCTGCCTTCGCCCCAGCAGAACCCAGCTCTGTCCCAACCCCACCAGAGATTCAAACCACGGGTATCACACGGCTGCCCCCACACCCCCGGTCCCCGCGTCGTCGGCTCTCTGAGGCACGTCCCCTCCCCGACACCGTGCGCCCCACAGCCCTGAGTCTGGTGGTGTCCACATGTCTCTTCCTCGTCTTTCCCTGAAATGACTTTAAAGTCCAAGGTGACAGGAAAACAAAGGCAAATCTGTCAGAGTCTGCTCTCTCCCCGTTACAGAGGACGCTCTGTGTTTGCATGAGCTTATAACGGAAAGGTAACTGGCGAGAAAGATGGAGGGAAGGAGGATGGGAGGGGACAGACGCCAGGAGGAGGGACAGCGCGGAGGAGGTGTGCGAGGCACCTGCGTGTGTATGTATGATCGGTCCCGCCGCAGGCATGGAGCGTCCACGCTAGCCGGGGCCTTGTTTCGTCCCCGTGTGTTGTCCCCAGCTCAGCCTGAGTGTCAGGACCGGGCTGGCGACTGAGACTTTAAGGCGAGCCCCAGAAATGCCCTCGGTGGCCGGTAGACTCGGCGGACACGGCTACCCGTGAGTAGAACAGCCAGTCACAATTTTCACGGACTCCCAAATTATTTACTGACGAAGTAAATAGACAAAGTATGCCTAAGGCACCGTGCTGTGCGCAGAGCTGGCTGGAATCTTCCAGACTCCGAGGTGTCCACATTGCATTTCACCGCGACAAAGCGTTCTTGTGTGTGTGGTTCAAAACTCGGTCATAGGTGATACAAATAACGGGACACCCCTCTCTTCCTGGAGCCTGGCGTCCCAATGCAAAGAAAACACGGACGTATCCAGAGATGCGAAGATTCACGCACGATCTCCAGACAGACAGACAGACAGACTGACAGACTGAGCATGGAAAGAAAAGGAAAAAGCACGCATCTGTCAGAATGACCAGGCGTTCGGAAGAAAAATGGCAGGGAGTTCATTACCATCGGGTGACTACCGTCGCTTGGGTGGCGATTATCTGATGACGCACCATCCTAAAAGCCGCGTGTCCCCTGTTAAGTGCCTCTCCAAATCCTCAAGTGTTCGGCCCGTTTTCTGTGTCAAGAAATTGAGGCGGAGGATGGTGATTATCTTGTCCCAGAGCTGGCAGGTTCTGGAGTTCTCGCCTGATGGATTGCGTGCCAAGAGCCAGCATCCGGTGCCAGCGCACGAGTCCTGCCCAAACTGTCCTCTTCTTCATTTTCAATATAATGAACACCCTGAAATGCATAGATCTACGTTATTCCGTGTCATGAGCGTTGTCACCGAGACCCCGTGTCTCAAAACTCGATCAAGAACATTTTCTTTAGCAACCAAAGGTTGTGTGTCCTTTCCCAGGTGTCATATAAATGGAATCGATATGGTGTGTACTCTTTTTGTGTTTGGATTCGACCACTGTTTTTGTTTTTGTGTTTTTTTGTTTTGTTTTGTTTTTTGTTTTGTTTTGTTTTGTTTTGTGTTTTGTTTTGTTTTGTTTTGTTTTGAGATTTAGCCATCTGGTTGCAAATTTGCCTCTTCCCCATCCGCATTTAGGAATCCTTACAATCAGAGGCTGGTACGGAAAAAGAGCTGCTTTCAAAAAGTTCTTCTCAAAGTTTCTTTGTGGGTGTGATTTTCCCGTCTGCTGAGTAAGTGTCAGGTGGAGGATGGGGTCACAGTAAATGTGTTTGTGTTTAAACAAAATTGCGGCGGTTACCCACGGCTCGATCACGCCGTTTCCGAGAATCTCTGAGAATGTCAGGGGCCCGGCGGCTCTAGGAAATTTTGTGCGATCAGTCCTTTGATGATGCCGGTCATTCCAGTGGATATGAAATAGCGATTGAACAATTTGACACTCCCGTAAGCAATCTACATAATTACTGCCAGCGTGGGCTCCTTGGGCCCGGTATTACTAGTCCTATCTTTCCCACCTACTTACGGCTCGCATTTAGGATAAATCTCATCTCATCTGGTATTTCATTTTCTCTCCGGAAATTTGCTTTTTATTTGACAGATCTACCTTCGCTATTTTTTTTAATGGCCGCTCTATAGATGACACTATTATTCATCTTTCATTTACATCGTCTATCTCAAAAACACTACCCACTTCATCAGCAGTGTAGGATTTTGTAACAGTATAAACTCCCCACACCCTCTGCTGTTGACGTGGTCACCTCTATACATGCTAAGAACCTCACGACACGTGACTATTATTTTTTTTAAATGACCAGATGTATTATATACATGTGCATACATATGCACACGATTTGCACTGTGCACAAGGCCATATTAACACCAGGAATGCACTCACTTTGCACAGGTCTGTGCAGCTGAGTTCCTTGGCCAAATGAAGACATCGCCCCGCTATGCACAATTTCAGCTGACACAGCGTCGGGCACAGTGAGGGCTGTGTGGATTATATATGTGTGTGTGTGTGTGTGTGTGTGTGTGTGTGTGTGTGGGCAGGTGTAATTTCAACACTGTGAATATTTGTAGGTATGATTACATTAAGTGCTATGTATTCAATTATAAACGAGTATGTGCATATATGAATATGAAAATGTAAAGTCCCTATGCATGATACACTTTTTATCGAATGTACTCTTTAATATAGAAATACTGTCACCAGTTCCCTCCATTAGCATAAAGCCCTCAAGGCATAGCCACGGTCCCCCACGTGACAGGGCTTCCTGCTTTTTCATAACGAGTGTTCACACACACACACACGTGCAATTTTCTGTAAACATTCATCTGTTGATGGACACTCAGGTTGTTTCCATGTGTTGGCGACTGTCAATAATTCTGCAGTAAATAGAGAGATGCATATACAGTTTAAGGAAGTGATTTTGTTTCCTTTTGGATCAAGATTCAGAACTGCAGGTGCCAGATCATAAGGTAGTTCTGTTTTTATTATTTTGAGGACCCTCCGACTGCTCCCCACAGTGGCTGCCCTGGTGGACCGTCTCCCCAGTAACATGCCTTCTATCAAGGTATAAGGTCATATCTCCTGGTGGTTTTTATTTGCATTTCCCCAATACTGAGCGATGCTGAAAACCTTTCCACGTGCCTGTCGGCCATTTGTAAGCCTTTCTGTAAAAATATCTGTTCAGTTTGTCTGCTTTTTTTTTTTTTTAATTGGATTGTTTGGGGTTTTCTTGCTCTTGAGTTGCATAAGTTCTCGACAGATTTTGGATATGACCCCCTTATTCGATCTATGATTTGGAGATGTTTCCTCCCATTCAGGAGGCTGCCTCTTTATTTCGTGGACGGCCTCCTTTGCTGTGTCTTTGCTTTCTGCTTCGATGGAGTCCCATGCATCCATCCCTGCTTTCGTCGCCTTTGCACTGGGTGTCAAATCCACAAAACAAAACGATTGCCCGTACAAATGGCAAGAAACGTTTCCCACGTTTCTTCTCCGCATTTTATGGTTTTGATTCCTTAATCCACTTGAAATTGATTTTTGTGTTTGGCGTGAGATAGCAATCGAGTTCAATTTTTTGGCACGTGGCTGTCCAGCGTCCACAGTGCTGTTTATGGGAAAGGCTGTTTGTTGCCCATGGTATATCCTTGGCCTTCACCTTCATTCCTGAAATATATTTTTTGGTGGCTAGAAAATTATAGATGAGCAATTTTATGTTGGCTTTTAGCACCTAAAAAATGTTGATTTGTTAAACTTTGTCATCAGGCAGACCTCCTCCCATTAGTCTCCTGGAAATAACGTTCTCTACTCCGCTACTTTAAGAAACATATAGAGAATCATATTGAATATCAGTTGTAATTGAAAAATAAAAATAAAAAAATTACAAAAACGATGCCACACTTCTCACCGTCTGTTTGTTTATTTGGGAACACGCCTATTTTTACTAAAATAGTTTATCTGTGCTAACAAGATGAAGATTTAATCTTTTTGTTTTTTTTTAACAGCTTGATGATAATAGACATGTCTGTGGGTTTCCTTTCCTTCTCCTTGTTAACTTTCACTGAGCTTATCAGAGGTCCGTACACTTCACCATTTGTACAAATTTCTCAGCCGTTATTATCTCGTCAAATAATTGTCTGTATTATTCTCTCTCCCGTCATTCTGGATCTCAAATTACACATACGTTAAAACTGTTTTTCATATCACCCCGTGGCTCTCGAGTGCTCTTTCAAATTTTCAGTTTTGATGTGTCTCGCGAACCCATCTTCGCGTCTGCTGAACCCCCCACCCCCACCACCCTCTGCCGCTGTACTCGGTCTGTCAAGCCCATGGGGCGAATTCTTCGTTCTGATATTGTGTTTTTCCTGTTGTCACATTTCCATGTGTCCTTTTCACCGTTACTCCTCTCTCTGCCGAAGTCTCTCCTTTGTTTGTGCGTGTCACTCACCTGTTCACCGTGTACTTTGACATATTTGTCATAGTTACTAAGAGGTTTGCGCTGCCCGTTTAAACATCTGGATAATCTCTTAGTCCTCCCTGTGTTTGCTCCATTCCTGTCCATAGGTCACATTTTTCTGCTTCTTTTTTTCCTGTTTTTTTTTCCATTTTTTATCATTTGTGACACAGTGAGTGTAAAAAAATTAATCTAATGTGCATTTAATTTAATGTGCAGTTACCTGTGGCCTGGCACTGTGTTGCACCTGTTCTGAGAGTCGGTCGCCCCGCGATGGCTGCAGACACATATATTTCGAGGGTGAGATGCAGACATCTCGTCTCTCAGCAGAGACTCGAACCTCGGCCAGGCGCGGCCCTCCCGTCCACCCTCCCCGTGCACCTGCGCGGCCTGTGCGTGCACCTGCATGGCCCGTACGTGCACCTGCGGGAATTGGGAGTGTGGTTGGCGGTTCTCTCTCCTCCTGCCACCCCCCAGCGGGCAGCTGCTTCCAGCCTGTGAAGGTCCACACCCAGGGCGCCATCTCTCAGCCCTCCTGCCCCACGTGGCATCCTCCTGGGCCCAGTCCTGCGCTCAGGAAGGGGATCGTGGTGGTCTCGTGCCCCTGCCTGGTGCCCACCCACTGGCCGGCTACTCAGATGCAGCTGGCGGGGGCTGGAGGGCCAGTTGGCAGGTGGCAGAGACCTCCCTAGGTGGCTCAGACTCTGACGCTGTCACAGCGGACGATGTGCGGGCGATGAGCGCGTGCTAAAGGTCTGAGCAGCTTCTCAGCACAGCTGTCTGCGGGGAGGTGGTCCTCGTTCCTGCGTCATCCCCAGGGGTGAAGCGGCGGTGAGATGCCGTCCTCCTTGGAAGGCTCCCGTCCGCGGGGACCCGCCTGGTTTCGCTTCCTCTGTGACTTCTGCTCGCCGAGGTGTTGAGTAACGTGGCCCCATGGAGTCAAAGGCCCGTGCTGGGGGCTCTGAGTGACAGCGAGCCTTCCCCACAGCCTGGCGGGGCGGAGCGGCTGAGGACGCTGGGGACAGGTAGCCGCATGTCCACCTGTGGACAGGCGCGTGCATTTCCCAACAGGGACCAAAATGCGCTTCACCAGGGCTTGAACCTGTGCCCGTGACAAGCCATGGGCCAGCAGTGGAGACCTGGGGACGGGCGGGCCCGGGGCCACCTGCCGTTACCACCCTGGCCACTCCCCACACCTCACCTCAGCTTGCGAGGGGCCCCAATTCCCCAGGGCCCTGCCCCACAATCCACCCTGGTTCTTGTCACCAGGGACCCCCCCCTCGACCTGGGGTCCCCCTGGGTTGAGAGGACCCATGTGGCCTTCACCCCCGGTCCTCCATCCCGCCAGGAGCCCCTCCTGAGGGCGGTGTCCTGGCTCAGAGCTCTGAGCAACGGCCCTCCACGGGACGGGAGAGACAGAACCAGTCACCAGGTGGCAGAAGAGGCCAGCCACACCCTGCCCCGGCAGCCCGGAGGCGCCTCCAGCCTCCATTTCTCCCTGCAGCAGCCGTGAGGGTTCGGGGCTAGGGCTCCGGCTGGGACTGCTGAGAAAGGGGGAGTCAGGGCTGACAGCAGCTCCACTGAATGCCATCAAGGCCAGGCTGGGATGAGGCCCCCGGGAAGGACACATGTCCCCAAAACAGCGGAGAATTCCCCCAACGAGGGGCAGGAAGGGGCAGAGCGGGCAGCACCCCCTGCCATCACGTTGGCTTCAGTCCAGACCGAGATGTACCCCCTCCCTTAAGTCAAACAGCGGACAAAGACAGGGCGGTGGGCGTGTAAAGATGACCTCTGAACTCTGTGACCTCGGTCAGCTCCACGATGCTGGGTCTGCCTTGTCCGGCTCAGTCCACAGGGCCGTCTCCTCGTGGACCCTGGGCGGGGGCCCAGACCCTGCTCCCCACTGGGAAGCTCCGTGGCTCACGGCCCCGCACCCCGCACCCACCCAAGACCCACCTCCTCCCGTCAACTTGAGTCTCTGATGCGACTGCGTGACTTGTCACCGGACCTGTCCTCTCTCGTCTCTGCCCACGAGGCACGTTCCCGTAGGCAGGTGCGTCACCGGCCCCGTCCAGTGCTGTTTCCAGAACAATGATCGGCACCCTCACACGTGTCCCGTCCACATTTTTATCTATCAGCGAGTCAATCAATGAACGAAAGAACAGATCAACAAGCTGATATCTCAGAATGCCGGGCGCCTATCTTCATCTGTTCATTTACCATTTGGGATTTTATTTTCCACGTTTTTCTAGACCATTCAGGATTTGCCCATTTAGGGTTTTATTTCACACATTGTTCTGTATCCTATACAGATGCTGAGGCCAGACCACTTTGGGTGGAAATCCCACCGCAGCCATCACCTAGCTCTGTGATCAGAGGCGCATGAGTTAACATCTGTCTTTCAGTTCTTCACCCGGAAAATGGTTAAAAATCTAAACTGTCCGATCACTGCCCGGACTGCGTGTTAAGTGCTTGGTAAGTATGAGCTCTTCCTCTTCACATCATCACCCTCATTATTCTGTCACATCGAGTGTCCTTTTATAATTTTGCAGCCTAATAGGAGTGTCATCCTTTGTCCTTTTATCTGTCATTCTGTGTTTTTTGGTACAATGTTGGAATTTTCACCACCAGGCACCATGGGTGGTCAGAAGGATGGATGTCAGTTAAAAACAAAACAAAACAAAAGTTCTAGAAAGTGTTCTGTCTCCCGCACCGCTATTAGCATGCATTTATTCAAACTTTGTATATTGAAAAAAATTTTAGACTCTCATACAAAAATAGTAGAGAATTCCCACGTCTCCTTCATCCGCCTTACCCCAGGTATACCAACTTGCACACCAACGTACAATGCTCAAAACTAGAAAATTAACATTGGTGCAATATAATTAAATAAACTGCAACCTTATTTGGACTTCACCAGATTTGATATGCATTCTTTTTTTTTTCCTTTGAGGGAGTGTGTATTTCCATCACATCGAACGCCAGGTGTAGCCCTCCACATCATCAGGGTCCAGGGCTGTCCCAGCATCACAGAGAAATTCTCTCATGTTACTCCTTATGGTGACTTTTCCCACTAACGCTGGTGACAGCTTAGCCGTTCTCCACCTCCATCAGCTTCGTCACTTCTGGAAGGTCATAAGATCACAGGCCACCATTTGCAGCTGGCTTTTTTGCACTTAGTGTGTCTCCCTTAGGATCTGTCCGCTTGCCACGTGTTGCAGCCATTGAGTTCCTCTTGACGGCTGAGTAATATTCCATGTTGTCTGTGTCCCATCCTTTATTTACCCACGCGCCGGCCGAAGGCCGTGTGGCTTCTTGCGGCTGTGGGCAACTGCCCACTGAAGCTGCTGCCAGCCCGAGGCATCAGTTTGGTGCGTCTTTGCTTTCTTTTCTACAGAATAAACACCCAGGAGTGGCACGGTTTGGTCTCACGGCACGTGTGGGTTTATAAGAAATCGCCAAAGCGTTTGCAGAGCGTGTGCATCCACTCACGTCCCCACGAGCGGCGTGCGAGCGTGCTGGTTGCCCCGGATCCCTTCCTGGAGAGCGTGATTTCCTTCAAACACTCCGATATGTGAACAGATGTGTTTTTGCTGGGGCTTTATTTATATTCCCTAATGGCTGATGGCATCGACCACCTCTTAATGCGTGCTCCTCTGCCGTCCCCATATCTAGTTGGGCTACGTGTCATTTCTAGTCTTTGACCATTTTCTAATTATTGTTTGTTTTCCTAATATTGAGTTTAGACAGTTCTTTATATATTCTGAAAGCAAGGCTTTTTTTTTTTTTTAGATATGCAGTCTGCAAATATTTTCCTGCAATTTGTGGCTTTTTTTTCTCCATTATCTCTACAGCATCTTTCAAACAGGAATTTTTATCTGGATGAGGTTCAGTTTATCAGTTTCCTCTTATGGATCATGACTTCGGTGCCTTGATTTACTCTTAGGGCGTAAAGATTTCTCCCGTGTTTTTTTTTTCCCCTAAAAGTCTGAGAGATTTACATTTCACATGGAGATCTATAATCATGTTGAGTTCATTTTTGTATGTGCAGGTTCTCGAGGGTTCATTTATTCGTTTGTTTTTTCATATAAATATGCCCAATTCCTCCAACAACATGAATAGTTTTGCTTTTTGTTTTTTTTTTGTTTTTTGTTTTTTTTTTTTGCTGTGCAAAAACTTTTCAGTTTGATGGAGTCCCATTTGTTTATTTTTTTCTTTTGTTTCCCTTGCCTGTGGAGACATATCAGACAAAAATTTACTAAGAGTAATGTCAGAGAGTTTGCTGCCTACATTTTCTTCTAGAAGTTTTATGGTTTGGGGTCTTATATTTAAGCCTTTACTCCATTTTGAGGTCATCCTTGTATACAGTGTAAGAAGGTGGTCCAGTTTTGCTTCTTTGCGTGTATCTGCCCCGTTTTGCCAACCCCGTCTATTGAAGAGACTGTCTTTATTCCATTGTGTGTTCTTGCCTCATTTGTTGTAGATGAAATGACCTCCTAAGGGTGGATCTATTTGTGGGCTCTCTATTCTGCTCCACTGATCTCTATCCTGGTTTTATGCCAGCGCCATGCTGTTTGGATTACTATAGGCTTGTGGTATAGTTGATATAAGGTAGCGTGATATCTCCAACTCAGTTCTGTCTCAGGATTGCTGTGGCCACTCAGTCTTTTATGGTTTCATAGACATTTCAGGATTTTTTGTAGTTCTGTGAAAAATGCCAGTGGTGTTTTGATAGGGACAGATTTGAATCTATAGATCGGTTTGGGTAGTGTGGACATTTTAACGATATTGATTTTTCCTACCCATGAATGAGCACAGTATGCATCTTCAGTTTTTTTCTCAATGTCATAATTTTTCAAGCACAGATCTTTTATTTCTGAGGTTAAATTTACCCCTAGGTATTTTTTTAAAAAATGTAATTGTAAATAATTGTTTTCTTTTTTTTTCTTTCCTTTTTAAAATTTTTTTAACATTCCATGTTTTCTCTTTCTGAAAGTTTGTTATTGGTGTATAAAAATGCAACCAATTTCTGAATATTAATTTTGTATCCCGCTGCTGTACTGAATTAATTTATTAGTTCTAACATTTTTTTGGTATAATCTTTAAAGTTCTCTATTTATAGTGTCATGTCAGCTATAAATAAGGATATTTTCACTACTTCCTTTCCAATTTGGATGCCTTTTATTTCTTCTTTTTTTCTGATCACTGTCGCTAGGACTTGCAATACTATTTTGAATGAAAGTGGTGAAAGTGGAATCTTTGTCTTGTTCCTGACCTTAAGGAAAACACTTTTAGCTTTTCCCCGTTGAGTGTGACGTTAGCTGTAGGTTTGTTCTACGTGGCCTTCATCATGTCGATGGGCGTTCCTTCTGTTCCCACTCTGCCAAGAGTTTTTTATCATAAACACTTGCTGGAATTTGTCGAATGCTTTTTCCGCATCTATCGATATTATCACATGATTTCTATCTTTCACTTTTGTTTCTGTAGTGTATCACGTTACTTGATTTGTCCATATTGAATCAACCTTGCATCCTAGGAATAAGTCAGACTTGATCATGATGTATGATATTTTTAAGGCTTTATTGAATTCGTTTGCTCATGTTTTGTGGAGGAATTTTGCATTTTGTTAACCAGGGATATCAGCCTATAATTTTTTTTTTTTGGTAATGTCTTTGTCTGGCTTTGGAGTCAGGGTGATGGTGGCCTTGTAAAATGAGCTTGGAGGGGCCTTCCTTCCTCTTGAATCTTTTGGAGTAGTTTGAGAAAGAGAATATTTGGTCAAATTCACCTGTGAAGCCATTGGTCCAAAACTTTGGTCTGTTGAAAGTGTTTTGACTAGCCTGAGGCCTGACATCGTCTACTGGCAGCCCGTAGACCCGGCCACTGAAAGAGCTTTGAACAGTATGCGAGTTGGGTGAGGCCGGGTCTCATGGAGTCACAAGGGTGGGCCGAGCAGTGTTCTCCGGGTTAATGCAGATACCGATTGGGAGCCATTGCCCACGGTGGGGGGGCCCTCAGACACTCCTCCCACCTGTGGGTTGTCCATGGCGGTCTTAGGCTCACCGCTGGCTGAGAACGCGCCTCCTGGGGCTCAGGAGCTGAGCCCAGATGCGTGCCATGAGGCCAGGTGCTTGAGATGTGGCCAGCGGCTTGGTACTGAAGGACTCCGGTGGTGGATGAGTGGGCGGGGCCCCAGAAAAGGGGCGGGGCCCCAAAGGCGCTGGGCGTGGCAAGCAGTGCCCCTGGGCCAATGAGAGTCCCGATCCGGCCGCGTGGGGGCGGGCTCAGCGCAGGCAAGATGGCGTCGTGTGCCCGCCTGTGCGGCCGCCGGGGAGGAGGCGCCACACGGGGACAGCGGTGACCGTCCCCCCGGCCCTCGCCCTGAGGCCACATGGCCCAGTCCCTCCCTGTGTATCTCCGACGCCTCCTGAGTCGCCATCACCCCGCCACCGGAGCCCAGGGTGAGTGTCGGGGAGCGAGCGCGTCTGTGCGCGGCCCCTCAGGGGACGTCTGCTTCCGCCATGCCCTCCGCCTCCCCCGGATGGGCAGAGTCCCCGCTGCTTTTCCGTCGTGCTGTGGGGGTCCTCTTCGTGTCACCGGTGCTCCAAACGGGGGAGCTGGGCGTGGGGCCATCCTCCCCGGTGTCAAGCGCCACCCCCAGGGCGGGGCCAGCCCCTCGCGTCTCTGCCCTCCCGTCAGTCTCGAGGCGGCTGCTTCATCGTCTTAGTTTCGGGACTAATGTTCGGCCAGGCTGCAGGTGGTTCGTCAGGCCGACTGCGCTGTGGTCCCGTTGTCATTTTAACGTGGTCGTGGACGAAGAACGCACAGTGTTTATTCCACCATTTTGCCCAGAAATCCCAAGTCTAGCAAGATTTTTTTAAATCAAATAACACTAACTTAAAAAAAAATAATTATGTGTGTGTATGTGTGTGTGTGTCTATGTATGTGTATATGTGTGTGTGTATGTGTATATATGTATGTATGTATGTATGTTTATATGTGTGTGTGTGTGTATTTTTTTTTCTCCTGAGATAACTGAAAAAAAAAGAGGGGGGGAATCTTCAGGACCAGAAATTATAGTCCTATTCCCATGTCAATTGTCAAGATCTCAGTGAAGCAGTGCTCCTGAGTTCTGATGGTCTCCGCTGGGGCTGAGTTGTCGTGCCTGATCTAAGCACTGTAACAAGGAGATACCACCAGGACACGTCTCATAACCAAATCAGCCCCCAACAATGGTCAGTATTATCCCAAATGAGCAACAGACACATAATGAGATGTGTGTGTGTGTGTGGGGGGTAGCTTGGCGATTTATACCATTTATGGATGCTTTGAGCTACGTGAAGCAAAGCAAAATAACAACACCACTGCACATAACCCACACAACTGCAAGACAGCAGCTTAAAAAAAGAGATTTATTTTACACTCCAAGAAATACAGTGGTCTTAAAAAAAAATCAAAACTAGAACTACCGTATGGTCCAACAATCCTTCCTCTGGGCATGTATTCAAAGGCAATGAAACCAAGATCTTGAAAAGGTAACTGCAGCTGCGTGTTCACTGCAGCATTACTCACAGCAGCCGAGACGTGGAAGCAACCCACGTGTCTGCAGATGGATGAATGGAGAAAGAAGATGTGGAGGAAGCTTTGAGAAAGAAGGAAAGCCTGCCATTTGCAACGAAGGGAATGAATCTTGAGGACATTATGCTGAGTGAAACAAGTCAGCGGAACACATACACTGCAGGATCTCACTTACACGTGGACCCTAAAAAAAAAAAGCCAAACTCTTAGAAACAGCAGAGTGGGGGCCACCGGGAGCTGGGGGAGGTGTAGGGGAAGATGGAGAGATGTCAGTCGCAGTGTGCAAACTTCCAATTATAAGATGAATAATTATGTAAAGCAAATGTGTAGCATGGTAGTTATACTTAATAATACTGTATTATGCACTGGAAAGTTGCTAAGAGAGTAGATTTTAAGTGTTCTCACCACACACAAAAATATATAACGTTATGTGCCATAAGGACTAATGTCCTAGTGGGAATCATTTTGCAACATGTGAGTGTATCAGACCAGCTCATCATACAGCTTGAACTTAGCCATTCCTATGTCAGTTATTATTCGCTAAAGCTGGGGCGGGAGGTGGGGACAGGGAGATGAGCAGGAAGCTGTTGATATTTGCTCAGTGGTTTGAGGACGTTAGGCTCCCCACTCTGATTCTGTTGTCTGTTTTCATACTTTTCATCACAGGCACTTCAGTGATTCCTAATCTCCCTTCCCTGTTCTCGTAAATGCTTTATGTTCTGTGGAAAAGGACACAGGACTTTTCCTTGCTGCTCTTGACTGGAACATGGCTGAAGGCTGATAAATCAGATAGTTAGCCTGTGCTTCCTCGGTCACAGCGACAGACCGAAGAGAGTGTGGCTGTTGCCTGTTGATCAGCTCATCGGTGTTGTTGCAAAAGTCAACCACAAATCCACTTAATTAACTCTGGCCTTCAAATACGCTGCTTTTTTCCTGCCTGGAATCCTGTTTCTTCAGTTCTTGGCCAACTCTCCCATAATCCCTTAAGTATCAGCTTAAATTTCACCTTTTCAGAAAATTCTTTCCTGAGCATGTTATCTTAGCTGAGCCCTTCCACCGACTTTTATTGCTCTGACCAAGGCGCTTCCTTCATTATCTTATCCAAGTGTGTAATTTGTATTTAAAGCATCCCGGGTTTGTTTTCCTTGCTCAGTGCTATGAGTTTATCAGTAAACTCCGCAAGGTCAGAGGCCGTTTTTGTGTAATTTATTAATGTGTACTCAGTGGCCAGCACAATATGGCCATATGGCCGAAGTTCAGGAAGTCTCTGCTAAATAAACATACAAGCAAATACATTTTTACATCAGATTTCAGAAGCTGTGAGACTTTTTTTTTAACATACCAAATAGGTTGCCCATCAAAGGACACAGGAAATTGCACAATGTAATTAAGGGCTGCAAACCAATCAGTCGGGGAAACAATGAAAAATGTGGTCAATGAAGAGATAAGGGCCCCTGGTTATCAGTCAGAAAAGAAAAGAAAGAATGTGCTAACTCAAAAGAAGCCTGCAGCGCAGTTCCTTCTGAACGCCGGGTCCTCCTGAAACTGAAATCACTCGCGTTTGTGAGGACGTCGACTGTATCTTCGGCTTATTTTTCTTCTCTTGTGCACCGTTCTAGACAACGTTTATTTCCTGTCTCCTTTTGAGTAGATTTCCAGGAAACTTTTACAGGCTCCCAGGCCTGCGAGACTATAGCCGTTCTGCGGTCAGAGTCCTCCTCCGGGGTTCGCCCCCACCCCCACCGCCACACTGCTAATCCCTTTGCAGGCTGTCGCTGTGCGTGCCTATGTGACTTCACTGCGAAGTTCTGAGTTTGGCGGACCTGTCTGGGTTTTGGGCCTCTCGAGAGGCATCCACGGCAGCGAGGTGTAATTCCTGATGTTCATCAGCCTCATTAACACCGATCACTGTTCTCGGCTGTTGTCTGCCGCATCTCTGACCCCTAGCCCTGCATGCATCCCCGATGAACGCATGCTTAATTAATGCATAATTAGCTAATAAAATAAGAAAGCATGAAGTTGTTTGTACAATTACAGGTGTAGGAACATCGATTTGCATTCATTCTTGCTAGGACAGAATGTTGACTTTTATTACATTGATCAATTAACATTCAAGAAGTATCTTGATTTAATAATAAGGGAAATTGGATTTATTTTTCATTTTTACCCTTGATATTTTGTGTTCCCTTGCTTGGAACATTGACCTGTTTGTTCCCTTGGCTCATTTACCTAGTAAAATGATACCTCTGCATTATTTCTCTTTTTAAAAAAACTATCTCACACTCTTGTCAGAATGGCTCTTATCAAAAGTGGAAGAAATAAGAGCAGGGCTGAGGATGTGGAAAAAAGGGAACCTCTGTGTCCTGTTGGTGGGACTGTAAGCGGGTGCAGCCACCGGGGACAACAGTACTGAAGTTCCTCAAAAATGTAAACATGAAGCTACCACGTTATCCAGCAATTTCACTTCTGGGCATCTCTCTAAGGAAAGAAAATCCCTATCTCAAAAAGGGATCCGCTTCCCAATGTTGACTGTAGCATTATGTACAGTGGCCAAGACATTGAAACAGCCTGCAAGTCCATTGGCAGATGAATGGATAAGGAAGATGTGTGTATATATGTATGCACACACAGTGGAATATTACTCACCCCTCAAAAAGAAGAAAATCCTTCTGTTCGTGACAACAGGAACAAAACCTGAAGATGTTACTCTAAGTGAAATCAGTCAGACTGGGTACGACAGATACAGTACGATCTCACTTAAAAGTGAGATTTTTTTTAAAAAATTGAACTTAACAGATACCAAGAGCAGATTGCTGGGTGCCGGAGGCAGGGGTGAAAGGCACCAACTTCCAGTTACAAGATGTATACAGATATTTGGCAGTTGCTATGAGAGATCTTCAGCATCAGCACAAGGAAAAATTGTGACCGCAGGTGACACAAGTTGACTGAACTGCCACAGTGCACAGACGGCTGTCACGTCGTCTGCCTGAGACCCACGCAGTGTTACAGGTCGACGAAAACAGAACATGCACAAATGGCCCTTTTTCGTGGTGTGATCACAAGGACCAGCTCTTGAAAGAGCTTCTCGTAGACACTGCTTTTCTCTGTTACTTTGTCTTCCCATAGTTCAGCTAGACTGTATTTCCTGTTCTAGAATGATCACTGTTTGCTGTCCGAGTTTGTTTGTTTGTTTTTTTGCTACGTGGGGGAGTAAGCCTTTTATAATATTTTGAGTTTCTCTGTCTTATCAAGCACATAGATATGCCAGTGTCTGCACTGAACATCAAGGCCATTGATACGATTTTTCCCCATGAGCCTTCAGGAGAGAGAGACAAACTGACTGACAGGCATCGTGACATGTAGAAAGATCGTCCTGTGCCCAAGCGAGTAGGGACAGCAGAGAGGACGCCACAGAGGGCTTTCCACGTGGGGGGACGCGTGACCGTGGGGACATTCGCGTCAGCGTCTTCCCTACTTAACGGTGGTGCCACCAGCGTTCGGAAGAGCTCACACCGGGATTTCATGCTTGGCTTTCGGTTTGCTGAGGCCCCCTGGGCACTCTGCGACTTTAACAGAACGAAGGTGGTCCCGTGAGACGTGTGTGTGGGTTTTGGGGAGAACGAGGCCTCAGCGGCAGAGCGGGGCAGGGGAGCTTGCGAGTTGTGGGGTTCAGTGCCTCTCCCAGGGGGCATCGGGGCGTCGCCGCTGTTACCCCCACCTGCAGGCCTGTTCCTGCACGCCCTCTCCATGCTGTGTCAGGGAGCTTTTTAGGAAATATGTGACAAAACCGTCCAACCTTTCAGTTGAGCCAAGCGTGAAACCCTGAGACCCCCAAGTGTCCCCTCCTCGTGCTCCAGGCTGCTGCCCTCGCAGAGCCGGGCATGTGACGAACCGCTCCAGGGCTGGGCGGCGTCTGGAGGTGGCCGGCCGCCCCGGGCCGGCCCAGGGCCCGCAGCCTGCCCGCCTGCTCGCTGGGGCCAGCGGCTCATTGCTCACGACCCCGACCTCCGGAGGGCTGGCCCTCCGTGATGGCGCTGGCTGCTGTGTCAGCGAGCTTGGGGTGGCTTTGGGGTTGTCCCTCAGCCCTCCTGGTGGATTGCAGTGGGAGGACAACGCGGGGAGTGAACTGGGGGGGGGGCGAGTGGCTCCCCAGTTTGTGGTGACGGCCCCGCGAGCAGCCAGCCCAGCCGTGAGGGGCGGGTTAGGGCCCTGGAGAAGATGGCCAGCCCCCGCTGCGGCGGGCGTGACAGCCGTGTTTCTGCTCCAGAAACAGAACCAGCGGGTTTGTTTAGATTGTGCAGACGCTGGCAGGAGGAGAGGGAGGGGAAGGTCATTTTTTCAACAGTTCAAAAATTTCTGAACGCTCCCTTTGGCTGTGGGTTAGAGGTGGCCGAACAGGCCCCCTCCCCCGTGGGCGACGCTGGGGACGGCCGTGTGGGCACACGGGGGGGCGTGAGCATCTCCACCATCTGCCTCCGTCCGGGCAGCACTGTGTGGGGACCCTGGCCCCCAGCCCAGGCCGGAACCCCACACCCAAGCAGACCTCTTTAGCTGCTTCTTCGGGGGGTGTGTCACATGTGTGCCCCTCACTGCCCGTGTCCCCAGGTGAGGTTTGGACCCAATGGTCTTTCCCAACCTTCCTTGCGAGACTGAGACCCTCCTGAGCTTTCTGGGACCGTCCCTCAACCCTCCCTGCCTCCCACCCCGTGAGGGTTTGTTTTCCGGGTGGCCCGCGTCCCGAGGCCACCCCCACCCCACCTCCCTCACCCAGGGGCCCGCGTGTGCCCCCCTCGGTCCCCCACTCCGGGGGGGCCGTGTTTCCAGTCTTGGCGTCACCACTAGGCGGGAATGCGACTCGGTTGTGTCCCCCAGCCTCTCTGGAGCAGTGTTTCAATCTGGACAATCAAATGTGGTCCCTGCCTACGAGGTCAATGTGAGTGTTTATTAGAAAAATGAAATCCTGGGCTCGTGTGTTTGTGGAATCTTAAATAAACCGAAGGCGGAAGGTGGGGGCAGTAGTGGGCGTGGCGGGCAGAGCAGACGCTCTGGACTCATCTGGGGGGGTCCACACCCAGCTCCTCCTGCCACCAAGCTTCACGACCCGGGGTGAGTCATTGACCCACCTTCCCCCCCCCCCCCCCCCCCGTCCTGTGGGTAAAGTAAAAGGAGAAGATGCACGGGAAGGGTTGGGTGCAGCGCCTCACGAAGTGCCCCCCGCAAACAGCCTCCGAGCCTCTAAAATGCAGAGAATGCGGGAGCGGCAGCTGCTCTGCGGGTCAGCCGTCCCCGCTCCTGTGACGTGCTCGCAGCACTTCTGCTTTCTTGCCTTGATGCCTTCCTGTATGTGTCACGGTTTGGAAAGGGACATGTGTGACACTTCAGGAAAGCTAGGACGTCCACACGCTTGTGAGTAATGAGTAGTGACATCCCCCCACCATAGCCGACGCGGTTAGGATGCGGGCACAGCCCAGGGCACTGGGGAAAGCACACTTTCCAAGACTGATTGTATCACAAGACTCTTTAATGGTCAAAGTTCACTCGTGGGGGGTCTACTGCTGTGCCCGACGCCCAGCCCCCGCCGCCGCCCCGCCCCGGGCGCCTGTGCCCAGCCGGGCCCCAGACGCGGCCCCTCCGCGCCGCCCCTCTCCCGGCAGTCCGAGGCAGCCCGCCGCACGCACAGACGGCTCCCGTCCCACGTTGAAGAAGAAGATGGGGAGCTTCTCCGTGGGTTCCGTCACTGAGCACATCTCTGGTACGAAAATTCAAAGGAGCACAAAAGCCGCAGCACCCACTGAGCTGACTGAGAAACACACATGCAGGAACCTACGCGAGCTAAGGGGCCGAGGTGAGGGCAGCGTGGCATCAGAAGGCAGACAAGCGCTGTGCTGGAGAGGGACGTGTGGCACGGGAGTGCTGCTCCGGAAGGGCCCGCCGCCCCGCGCCCGGGGGGCCGGGGCCTCGCCGCGCCCCGGGACCCGCTAGTCCCGGGGCAGGCTGACGCGGGGGTGGTGGCCGGCCAGCTCTGCCTCCCGCAGCGCGCGGGCCTCCTCCAGCGCCTCCCGGTAGCGCGAGGGCCAGGCCTGCGGGTCCTTCTTGAAGACCCTGGCCAGGAACTCCATGATCTGCATCTTGGTGATCTCGCGGCAGGCGCGCGAGCCCCAGAAGAACTCGAACTCGGGGGGCTCCACGCGGGGCACGCGCTGGCACCGCAGGTAGCTCTGCTGCACGAAGTCCTCGGTGACGAGGCGCCGCACCTCGCCGAACGTGCCGTGCCTCTCCCAGGGCCGCAGCCCCAGGGCGCGCAGCACGCTCCAGACGGCGCTCTCGCGCGCGCCGCGCCCCTTCACGTAGATCAGGCCGAGGATCAGGAGCAGCAGGCCGGCCATGGGCATGCGGCCGCTCAGCGCCACGCGGTCCGGCTCGTCGGGCCCGCGCGCCCGCACCAGCGCGAACTCCATGCTGTGCAGGCTGGTGAGGCGCAGGTGCAGCCCGAACACGCGGGCCAGGACGAGGCTGCTGCGCCGCAGGATGCTGCGGCACCACTTCTTGTAGCTGCCGATGACGTCCTTGACCATGTCCGGGAACCAGATGACCATCCTCTTCTGGTCCTTCACCAGCACGTACCACATCAGCTCGTGCGCCTTCTGCACCAGCTGCGCCGCGCAGGGCGGCGCGGGGCCCGGCTGGGCCGCGCTCGGGGCCTGGGGGGCGCGGCCCTCCTCGGCGGCCTCCGGCGGGGCCTTGGCGTCGCCCTCCTCGCCCGAGGCCTGGGGCGGCGGCGGCGGCGGCGGGGCCGGGGCGGCGTCGCTCGGGCCCGGCGCGGGGCTGTCCGGCCCCGCGAGGGTCGCGCCCGGGGTCGGGGACGGGGGCGGGGTGGGGCCCCCGGGGCTGCCGCGCGCCTGCGGCCCGGAGGCCTCGGCCGCCAGGGTGGGCTCGCACCGGTCCTTACTCTGCTCGGACATGTCGCCTCCGTGGGACAAGGGCAGGGCCTCCGCGACCAGCAGCTCCTCGAACCTGCACTCGCGCCGCGGGCTCGGGCAAAGGAAGTGCGCGTCGCTGCGCGCTCGGTGCCTTCCGCAGCGGCCGGCGGGGCGGGGCGGGGCGGGGCGGCCAGCGCGCCTGCGCGGGCGGCGGGGGCGGGGCGCGGCCCGACGGGGCGGGCGAGCGGGGTGCGGGGCCCGGCGGGCGGGGGGCGGGGGCGCGCGCGGCGGCCCGGGGAGCGGGCTCGCGGTGGGGGCTGGGGGTGTGGGGGTGGGGCGGGCGACCAGGGCCCTCGGCGGTGCCCAGGTGACTTCCCGGCGGGACGCCCGCGGCAGGTGTGTCCAGACTCAGGTCGGACAGCAAGTCCCGGGGCGGGAACGGTCTGCCGCGCGCACCTGGGTCCGCCGCGCGCGCACCGGGTCCGCCGCGCGCGCACCTGGTTCTCCTGCACCCACTTGGGTCTGCCGCGCGCACACCTGGTCTGCCGCGCGCGCGCACCTGTCTGCCGCGCGCGCGCACCTGGTCTGCCGCGCGCGCGCACCTGGGTCCGCCGCGCGCGCACCTGGTCTGCCGCGCGTGCACCTGGGTCTGCCGCGCGCGCACCTGGGTCTGCTGCGCGCGCACCTGGTTCTCCTGCACCCACTTGGGTCTGCCGCGCGCACACCTGGTCTGCTGCGCGCGCGCACCTGTCTGCCGCGCGCGCGCACCTGGGTCCGCCGTGCGCACACCTGGTCTGCCGCGCGCGCACCTGGGTGTGCCGCGCGCGCACCTGGTTCTCCTGCACCCACTTGGGTCTGCCGCGCGCGCGCACCTGGGTCTCCTGCCCGCGTGTGTCAGAGCTGGCTCGGAGTGCGCGGTCGGCGCGGTCCCGGCAAAGTGGCCAGCTCTGCAAAGAGTGTCTCGGCTTGAGACACGGACACGTGCCCGCCAAACCCGAGGGGCCGCAGACCCGCACACCCAGAAAGGTGCTGTCCATGTGCAAAGGGTGCGTCCCCAGAGAGACTGCGCTGGTGACAGTGCCAGTGCTTCGACGGTGTGGGTGTGAGATTGCCATGTCCCTCGGGTCGTTTTGATTTCACTTTACTTTTTCCACTGAGGTCCCGTCAATCAAAGTTGCCATATTGATTAACACCCAGTGGCGTGCTGTCCCTTTCCGCGTGGGCCCAGCACCCTCTGCCCCCGACGCGGTGGTGACCCCCCACTCCGTGTCCACATAGGGGCCTCATCTCACAGCAACTGACTGGTCCCACCGTGGGGACGCGCCCACGGCTGGCGTTGATTTCAGTTTTTTTTAATGTGAGTCCCGCAGATTACATTTGATAATCTCGCGTGGCCGACAACAGGAGATGCGACATGGCAGTGGCTGTGCGCTTTAACTGCAGAAAACAGTCCGCAGCGGGCCGGGCCAGGCCTAGCCGTGGTCCGGCGATCTGCGTCTGTGGGGCCCTCGGCCCTCGCAGGGTTTCTGTCCGGAGTCTGGTCATTGTCATCTGAAACCCGAAGCTTGGGACAGTGCTGTCCGGACGTTCCTGCCTCTCTCTGCCAGCATCGCCTTCCTCATCTCTCTGTTTTTTCCTCAGGCAGATGGACGGAAGTGCCCTGCTGCTCCATTGTCATCGGATTGTCCTGCTCCTGTCCCTTCAGCAGGCTCACCCCCCAGCCACACGGGCGTCATTCCTGCAGCCTTGTCAGGTACGTCCTAGTTGGATTTCCCCCCACTCATCACTTTTCTCTTTAATTTATGGATGCCCGCTCCTCTGGGAACAACTCAGAGTTGTGTCCACTGCGTTTGTTTTTTTATTATTGTTTGAGAATGTCTCTTGAATCAACTCATCGCCCCCATTCTTAAAAATAATCCTCACATGTTACATTTTCTATCCATTAAGTTTCTATTTTTTTCTTCCACATGGTTATTTATTGTTTTTTAAAAAATATTTGGGTTAACTGTTTAGTTCAGTTAAAATATTTTTAATAATGAAAACATTTGAGTCTGTCATTTAAATCTCAGCTCAGTCTCCGGCCACACCACCCTGAACGAGCCGGATCCCATCGGATCTCGGAAGCTCAGCAGGGGCGGGCCTGGTCAGCACTTGGACGGGAGACCGCCTGGGAAGACCAGGTGCTGTAGGTGTAAAAAATAAAAAATAAGGAATCGTAAGCGGACAGGGTCCTTACAATCTGTGAGGTCAACCAGGGGTGGCCTCGCCTAAAAATAAATAAGTAAGTATTCTCAGCTCAGCTTTGGCCACAGACCATAATCTTTGCCCTTGTCACGTCATTGGAATTGCACGCTCATAGTGTCGGCTCCTGGGTGTAACAGGTTCGTGAAAAGGAATCATGTACGTGAGCACAGTTAGGAAAGTGTGAACTCACTTATATGTGAAAAGAATAAAAGCACTTGTGAAAACAGGAACCAAAGCACGACTGCCAAACTGAGCTCTGCCTCGGTGAGTCCCAGGGCTCTGGCAGGGGTGCGGCTGGACCCGGGCTGGACCTGAGTCTGGGGACGTTGCCGTGGGCGGCAGCAGCCCCCAGCTCATGTCACACGTCCCGCGTCAGCATTACAGGAGGGCCGCGCAGTACGCCCCGGCGCCTGTGGCCTCTGAGCCGGCGTGCTCAGAGGCCTTGCAGCGTGAGCAGTGCTGCTGGCTTCGGAGCGGAGCTCGGGGTGGGCCCCAGGGGTGTGGGGCCGGCCCTGCGTGTCCTCCACGGGCCGGAGGACCCCGCCGAAGAGGCGCCAGTTCCCACTGAGATGGGGCGGAGCTCAGGGGTGCCCCGGGAACAGGGGGACAGGCGAGGCTTACTGGGGTTCTCCAAGCCTGGCCCCATTCGAATCGGGGGGCGAGCCCCTCGGGGCTGGTGCTTCGGAAGCAGGAGCCTGAGGGTTCCAGGACGTCTCTGCCAGCGAGCAGGAGGGGCCGGCCTTGGAATCGGGGTCCTGCGATCGGGCTGCGGGGGCGCAGCGGGGTCCCGGCGGAGCCGCGGCCGGCCGGAGGGCGGCGGGGTGGGCTGTCCCCGGCAGGCGCGGGAGGAGGGGAGGCCCGTCCTGGCACCGGTTTCCACACAGAGGAAGCGGGGAGGCCCAGGGCCCCCGCCTGGAACGTGACTCTGGCTCCTCCAGCCTCCCCCCGCCCCGGCCCCAGACCCCAGAGCGCTGAGCCAGCAGCTCGCTCCCGCTGACGCGTTCCAAGCGTTGAGCAACACCCGTCACGTGCCTGGGGGGAGGTCTGCAGGGGAAGCGGCCGGGCTGCTCGGCCGCCCGGCCCCTCCGCGGCCCCGCAGTGGCCCCTCCGTGTCCTCTCCACGTCCCTGCAGTGTCCCCACAGTGTCCCCTCTGTGTCCCCTCCATGTCCCTGCAGTGTCCCCACAGTGTCCCCTCTGTCCCCGCAGTGTCCCCGCAAAGTCCCTTTCGTGTCCCCTCCATGTCCCCACAGTGTCTCCTTCATGTCCCCTCTGTCCCTGCAGTGTCCCCTCTGCGGCCCCGCAGTGTCCCCACAGTGTCTCCTCTGTGTCCCCTCCATGTCCCCGCAGTGTCCCCTCTGTGTCCCTGCAGTGTCCCCATAGGGGAAATGGCCCAGGCTGCTCGGCTGCCTGGCCCCTCTGCGGCCCCTCCGTTTCCCCTCTGTGTCTCCTCTGTCCCCGCAGTGTCCCCCCGTGTCCCCTCCGTGTCCCCGCAGGCACACCGCACATCGCTGACACTCACTGGGACGGGAGACCCCCCGTTCTTCCCAGGCCCACAAGGCAGCCTGCTGGCACTCGGGGACTGAGGGGTCATGGGTGTCTTTGGCAGGGTGACCTACAAGCAGAGGTCAGCTTGGAGGTGGGCGTGGCTGGGCGAGGAGAGGCACAGGGACACCCCCTTGACACAGGACGGCGGCTGCATCCCGTCTGCACCCTGCCACCGCTCGTTAAACTCGGTCCTAGGCATGGTGCCCGGGGTGTAACGAGGGACGTGGCCGCCTCCGTCTACAGCGAGGGGACGTGGTGGCGGAAGGGGCCGTAGCGGGCAGACAGACGCGTGGTTCAGTCACCCCGTGTTGTGTGCCTCACAAAGGAGCCACAGCATTGTCACAGCGGCCGGGACAGATGGAGCCCGTGTCCCGCACAGGTGGCCAGAGGGTGCCAACAGCAAGGGAGAGTAGGGGGTGTGGGGATGGCCAGGTCGGCAGGGTCAGGGTCATGGGGGCAGCCGGGCCGGGGGGCACAGGGACGGCCCGGCCGGGGGCGTGGGGGCGGCTGGGTTCTGCCCCGGGTGGCAGGGCGGAGCGGGGCCGCGGGGCCGGCTGTGGAGGACGGCGGGCGGGCCCCGCAGGGGTCTGGGTTCTCGGGTGTCTGGGAGAGGCGGGGGAAGGACAGGTTTGGGAGGTGGAGGCGGGACGTATCGCCGCCCTGCGGGGCGCCTGGCGCTGGGCTCTCCCGACGGCCCTGCATGGCGTGAGGGGTACGGTGTCTCGTTGGCTAGGAGGGTGACACCATGTCCCCGTGAGCACACATGTCAGTGCCTTTCAGATGCGGCGAGCGTGGGGACAGAGCAGCGAGGCCGCCTCGCACGCCCCAGGGCCCCGCGCTGGGCGCACGGCGTCCGGTGTCCGGCTGAGAGCGCCTGCACGTAACGCTAGGGCCGGGCCTCCTCCTGGCCGGTCTGGGGGTCCCCCGCCATGCCTGACCCGGAGCACCTTCCCGAGGCGGGGTCCCGTCCGCAGACCCAGGGCTCATGGGTGCAGCACATGGTTCTGTCTGCACATGGCAGGATGCCGCCCGCGGGTTCTGTTCAGGACCTGTGCGTGTGCCTGTGTGTGCGTGTGAGAACGTGTGTGTGCACGTGTGTGCTCGTGTGTGCACTTGTGAGCATGTGCGCATGTATACGTGCGCGCGTGCACGTATGCGCGTGTGCATACGCATGTGTGCACATATGAATGTGTGCACGTGTGCGTGCGTGTGCACGCATGCATGTGTGAGTGTGTGCGCACGCATCAGGCACGCTCGCTGGTCTTTGGCCATCCCCGTGCGTCCTGTCTTTACCTGTTATTTCTGGTTACATTGTTACGTTATTTCTGGTTACATTATTGCGTTAGTTTTAGAGTGTATAACGTGGCGATTCGATATGCAATGCGATCACCCTTGCTAAGTCTGTCACTGCGAAAAGCTGTCGCACTGTCACAGACCGGAGTCCCCTTCACTCGTCCCCTCTCGCGGCCATCAGCTCCCCTCTCTCTGTGAGTCTGCTTGCTTTGTTTTGCTTGTTCCTTTGGTTGCTGGTTTTTAATTTCCATGTGTAAGTGAAATCATGTGGAATTTGTCACTTTTTCTGATTTATTTCACTTATATAGCACCTTCTAAGTCCATCCACGTTCTTGCAAATGGCAGGATTTCATTCCTTTTTATTGCCGAGTAATATTCCATTGTGTGTGTGTGTGTGTGTGTGTGTGTGTGTGTGTGTGTGTCTCGTTTGTCGGTGGACACTTAGGTTGCTTCCACATTTGGTAACTAGAACTGCAGTGAACACAGAGGTGAGTGTGTCTCCAAATTAGCATTTGGGATTTCCGTGGATAAATACACAGAACTGGAATCACCGGGCTGTCAGGGAGTTCTGTGTTTCTTTATGAAGGACCCCCAGGCTGTGTTTCACAGGGGCGGCGCCGTGTTGCAATCCCCCCAATAGTGCCTGAGGATTTCGTCCCCCCTGTATTATCACCAACACTTCGTTGAATGTTCAGCCATTGTGACAGGTGTGAAGCGACGTCTCGTTGTGGTTTTGATGTGCGTTTCTCTGATGAGTGACATTGAGCATCTCTTTATATGTCTGTCGGCCATCTGTACGTCCTCTTCGGAGAAATGTCTCTTCAGGTCCTCTGCCCAGTTTTTGATTGGATGCCCTATTTTCAATTACTGAGCCGATGAGTCATTCACAAGTTTCGGATATTACCCCTCGTCACGTGTGTCATCGATGAGTATCTTCTGCCACTCAGTAGGTTGCATTTTCATTTCGTTGACAGTTTCCTTTGCTGTGCAAGAAGTTTTTAGTCTGATGTCGTCCCATTTGTTTATTTTTCTTCTGTTCCCCGTTGCCCATGGAGACGTATCAGAAAATATTCCTAAGGGCTGTCAGAGAGGTTACCGCCTGTGTTTTCTCCTAGGAGTGTTATGGTTTCGGGTCTTACATTTAAGTCTTTAATCGCCTTTGAGTTTATTCTTGCATGTGCTGTAAGAAGATGGGCCAATTTCTTACTTTTTCTTTTGCTTTGATCTGTCCAGTTTTCTCAACACCATGTATTCCCTCCTCTGTCATGGATTAAGTGACCGCAGAGCGCGGCCTCACTTCTGGTCCCGGTGCTGTCCCATCGCCCTGCGCGTCTCTTCCTGGAAACGGAATGTGCGGGATACTTGGAAGGGGGATGCGTTGTCAGGATGCTTTGCCACAGGCGGCGTTCCTGAGGGTACCACTCCCGCACCCCTCTCTGCGGGGGCCGGGCCTGCCGTGGCGGTGGCCTGTGGGGTACCTGAGGGGTGCCTGAGGGGTGCCACGGTAACTTGTGGCAGTCTGAACGGCGTTTGCCCTGTGGCTGATGACACTGAGAACTTTTTAAGTTCTCACCATGCATCCATCATCCCTGGTGAACGCTGCTTAGGAAATACCTTATCTTAGGCACAGCTAGTCTTTCGTTCTCTTGAGAGAGTTTTTTGAGAGAAGAACGCTTTTTATTTTGATCAATTCCGCTTTATCAATTTCTCCCTTAAGGGACGGTACAGTTTGGTGTCTTTGCTAAGCAATCTTTTCTTCTAGAAGTTACAGTAGTAGGTTTAACTTTAGGGTGCACTTGCAATGAAAATGGCATGTTTTATAATGATCGGTTTTGACTCAAATTTTGTATGAAGCGTAAGTTATGGATGGAAGGTCAGTCTTTCAAAAAGGCGTTTTCCCGATACAGAATCGTCTGTGTAACTGTCAAAATTCAGGTGGTGATGCCTCTGCCATTCTTTCTATGCGTTTTCAGTTCTGTGCTACTGATCTGATCCATTTTACACCAACACCCACGGGTCCTGGTGGGTACTGAGTTATCATAGATCTTATAATGAGGCGCCGTTAGTATCGCATCTTTATTCTTGCTTTCCAAGGTGGTTTTTAGCTATTCTGGGTTCTTTGTCAAGAGGAATTTTAGGATTCCTGTATATTTTCCTGTACATTTTTGCTTCTAATAAAGTTTAATGTATACATTAGGTAGAGTAATAAAACAATAGAACAAGTTTAGCAATATTCTCTCTGTCTCTCTCTCTCTCTTTCTCTCTCTCTCTCTCTTTCTCTCTCTCTTTCTCTCTCTCTCTCTTTCTCTTTCTCTTTCTCTCTCTCTCTCTCTTTCTCTTTCTCTCTCTTTCTCTCTCTCTCTCTCTCTCTCTCTCTCTCTCTCTAACACACACACACACACACACACACACACACACACACACAGCCTGATCTCATAACTGAGGGGACCACTAAGTGACTCGGTGCTGGACAGTGTGTAAGGGCTGTGGTGACCGTAGAGAAAAGGACGATTCGTGTCCCAGGTGGGACGGGTCAGGTTGGCACAAGATTCCGTCACACTTCAGGACAGCTCGCAACGTGAAACTCACGTAATGACTTATCTCTGGAGTTTTCCATTTACGGTTTTCAGAGCACGGCTGGACCCGGGGACCTGAGCCACGGAGCCCACAGGTGAGGGGAGACTCTGCCGCACCGTCCCCTCCGCGGGGCCGACCCCTGGGGCCTGTCCGCCGCCCCCTTCTCCGCTCCCTCTGCCCGTGACACGTCCGGTTCCCCTGGGGGCTCGCAAGCCTTCCGTCGCTGGCTTTGGGCGTTTTGGTGACAGCGAACGTTGATGTCATCTGCTTTTAAGTTTCTTCCCGGAGCCTCTCGGATGTGTGTGTTGACACTGTCCCTCAGACTTCCAGGATTTTTCCCATGACATCTTCGGGTTTTGGGGACACACGTGGCCCATTCGGATTATCTCAGGGCTCAGGGGTCTCCAAAATCTCTCTCCTCACCCGGAGCCCGGGGACTCAGGAGCGTTTCCGGCCTGGCTGCTGGGCAGCCACGCTGTTTTCCATGCGTGTCAGGATCCCTCGGTGTCACTTCTCATTTTTCAGATGGGGTCCCCTGAGTCTTCTCCTCGCATGCGTGTGTTTTGCAAGCCATGAGGTTCGGGCTCTTTGGCTTCTGAGTCCAAAGCTGAACCCCATTGGAAAAAAGTGTATTTTTTTCCTTACTCTATCCCAGGATTCTTTTCTTATCGAGAGGAACACAGTTAATACCCTCGCGTTACCATTTTGAATTCTCAGAACTCCTCCGAAGTGTCTGAAAAGGCGGTCGCTCCGACATTTGGTTTCGTTTTCCAGCTGGAATGCAGAGTCGGGGTGCTTTGGAGGGCACAGTGTGTTTTGGGGTCGAAAGGTGAAGAATCCCATCTTCCCGCCTCGGGGATGGCTCCTGCAGCCACACGGGCTGGCGCGGGGGGACCGGCCGCCTCGCGAGCGCCTCTGCCCTCGGCTCGCGCAGCCACGGTCGCTACACGGACACCAGGCCGTGATGGACGAAGTGGAGTCTGCAGCTCCGCTGTCCCCGCGCGACCTGCCACGGGCCACCTATGCATTAACCTCACGCCAGAACAAGGGTGGCCTCTGGGGCGACTGTTTTGTGACTAGTGAGCTGGGACTTTTTGTTCCCTTTTCATATAGATATACAGTATGAAATGAACACACAGTTGTTATAGGTCGTTTCTGAACTCTGAACTCTGGTCCTGAAGCAGCTCCTTTTCCCCCTTCTGAGCTGAGGCTTCACGGGCCAGTGTTTCTTCTCCCTCTGAAACGTCCTTCCCTGCCGGCTGGGCCAGGGCTACACGAATGGAAGGGACAGACGCACCCAGGTGATCTCCTGGGGCGCAGAGCGAGGCGGTCTTAAGCCCCCCGTTCACACAGAGAAGAATCTTGGGGCCTGGGAGACGATTCTCGGGCACGCCGTGCTCCCCGCCATTCCAGCTGTCCCCCTTCGTCCCACGTTCAGGAGGCCGAGCCCTGACGCCGTCTGGGCTGCCGCATCTTGTGACTCTGAATTCTGCAGAAACACGGCGTTCGGTGAGTGCACGCCTCTATGAGTCGACTCACTTCTTGCTTTTTATTTCAGGAGGCCTTCAGGCAGACGTCCTGCGAAGGAGTCACTGCCTGACCCCTCGTCGCCGTCCCCACGCCGAGTCCCCAACGGGGACCGTCTCAGAAGGAGCAGGTGAGGCGTCGTCAGCGCACCTGCCGGGCGCGCCCCGCAGGGGTCTGTGGGCACCTGTGAGCACGCGCCCTTCGCTCCCGACGCCCGACACGTGGGAGCGGGCAGCACCCTGCGATCCCCGAGGTGAGACGCTTTCCTTGTGCGTATTCCTTAGAGTCCTGATGTTTCTCTGTTTCCACCCATTTTTAAGTGCTTCTTTTTTCCAAGGTAAAATATTGTTTAATATTTAGAAATTTAAAGTGCACATAACCAGGACAACCTAGATGCGGGCGAAGAGAAATACTCCAGTAATTCCTTTTCCTTTATAACTGTGGTTTGGTTTATGGGTTTCCAGTGCGTTTACTGTGAAAAGGTGGGATAATAGAGTCGTACGTTTTTATGTTATTTGTCACATTGAGAGTTGTTTCCACGTCAGTACCTCATACACTTTAAAGACTGCTCAACACTCCGTTATACTAACCAGGCAGAGGCTATTAAAAACATATTTTCTGCATGGAAGTTTAAGATGTTTTCAGTGTTCGCTAGCCTCCGTTGTCACAATATCCATCCTCATCTGTGTGTCTCTAGAAATGTAATTGCTGCATTAAAGGAAGTAACTGAGTCCTATTTTGCCCTCACGTGCATTTCCACACATTCGGAGCCCAGTTTTGCACACACAGCAGGAGGCACTGCCTCGTCTTCTCAGTTTAAGCGTGTCTGAATCCAGTGAGGCCGGCCGTCTTGCCACGCACAGTGTCTGGGAATTCGTACTTTCCGTCCGCGTTGCTTTGAAGAGGGTTGCTCCGTCCTTTGCTGTCCTACGTCTCGGTAAGGCTGGGGTCGTAGCTACGTGTTAACCAGGCGTGGGGTGATAATCTCTCGCTTTTCTGGTTTTTCCCGTTCATCTCGTCACCGTTTCTGGGTTCGGACAGGGGCTGTAAATCAAGCCAGCCTCACGATAGTGTGCCTGCCGGTCCAGACACGGCTGGCCTTCTGCAGGCCCCACTGTCCCCCTGGGTGGAGGGTGGAGCCCGTTCCGCCATCTCTGAGCGATATTGCAGGTGTAAGGGTCATTTCGCGGGAGGGGACCTTGGCCGGTGGCTCACGAGGGCACACACGCAAGAGACAAGGACGAACACCTGCGTGCAGGGGGCCTCGACGAGCCCAGCGGCCAAGGACACAGGAGGGGCCGGGCCCGTGTGGGGCCAGTGGGCCCGTGACACGGAGCAAGGCAGCTCGTTGCGTTTTCGTTCAGTGTGACGTAAATAGTGCAAATCGTGTTACGGATTTTGAATAGCACAGAGTAGGAACAAAACGTCCGGTAGCCATGGCTGGAATCCAGCCTCTGGACCTAGAGCCTCTCGTGGAGTTGTCTGCACGGGGCCTGTTTTGGGGTGCGCTGCCTCACTGCTTGCTGCACGCCTCCCCCACCATGCAGGCCCCGCCTCCTGTGTCCTGCCCGACATGTCCGAGCAGGTGTCCTGGCCCGGCCCCTCGCCCGCCAGTGCCCGCCCAGGTCGGAACCGCCGAGGAGGACAGGGCTATGCTCTTCCCCTCCCCATGGACGAAGGACCACATTCTGGGTACCCCTCTGGATCAGCCACCGCCTCCCCACTCTCGGCCCCCCTCACCCGTCCCTGGTGGGGATGGGAAGGGCGACCTGGCCCCCATTCTCGTCTTCACACCACTGCAGGAGGCAGCTCATGGGTCTCCTCCATCCCTGTGCACCTGTTAGATGCCCACCTTCCCGAGAGGCACGTGCTGCCAACCCCTCTCCCGGACAGCAGAGTGACAAGGTCAAGGGCTCTGGGACT
Organism: Macroglossus sobrinus; assembly: GCA_004027375.1. Classification (NCBI taxonomy): domain Eukaryota; kingdom Metazoa; phylum Chordata; class Mammalia; order Chiroptera; family Pteropodidae; genus Macroglossus; species Macroglossus sobrinus. Next base: position 63,712 of record PVKZ01003868.1, on the reverse strand, counting down.
GTGACTCCGATGGAGGAGAAGAGAAAAGGAAGAATCAGAGGGAGAGAGAGAGATGGAGAGAGACAGAGAGACAGAGAAAGATGGAGAGAGAGACTCAGAGACCGACAGAGAGATAGAGACAGAGAGACACATAGAGAGACAGAGAGATAGAGACAGAGACAGAGAGAGAGGAGACAGGTGGAGAGAGACAGAGGGACAGACAGACAGAGACAGAGGGACAGACAGAGTGGGGAGGGGTGGGGCGGGGAGAGACGCGGAGGGAGGGGCGAGGCGCAGGCTCGGCCCTGGCCTGGGCCTCTGTCCGGGGTGTCTGGGACTCGCCGCCCTGTCTGTGACATGCAGCGAGGCGCTGAGCCTTCTGCCCCCCTTAGCCTGACACGGACGGAAGCAGCGTCGTGGGCGAGGGCCGAGGGGCCACCGCCTGTCGCTGGTCAGGTTCACAGACGAGACTTAATCCTGTCCCGACCTAGGGGCTGGTTCGAAGGCCGATGAGATGCTGACTTTCTGCCTTTTATTTATTTCTGGAGAAGGAATTCGCGCTTCCCTCTGACGGGGGGGCCTTTCTCTTTGGAAACAAGCAACGACGTCAGCATCCCCCTCTCCTCTGTCCCCGCGGCCTTCGCCACGGTCTAGAATTTCCTCATCTCATTTGCACGGCTCCAGGAGCCCGGTGACCAGTGTCTCTGGCAACAGCCCCCCCCCCAGCTCCGCCCGAGGACTGATTCCTGCCCTCCCCCCGCTCGCCTCCCGTGCCCGTCTCCCCCAGCGAATGCATGTTAACGCCGTGCTCGTGATGCGCGCCCTGGTACCGTGTGTGTGCCCGGCCGGCCCTCTGTGCCTGTGAATGTTTCTGAGCAGTGGGGACGATCGCTCTGTGTCACTTACGTTCTGATGTCACGTGGCGGTAATGCCATGCGCCCTCGCCCAACTGCTAGAGAGCCCTAATCGTTATTTTTCCAGACAACAGTGGATCCATGCGGGGGGGGACCGTTACTCAGCTGATCACGCGCCCCCGTCGTCGGCCATGCGGGCTGCCCCCCGTTCTCCAGGCTGGTTTGAAAGCACGCTGCGCGGGAGGCCCGGGTACGGGTTGGCGCTGTCCCCATTTCTGACTGATTTCGTTATGAGACACATCGTACGGGGCAGTGTCGCCGGGGAGACGCATGGAAGTGTTGTCACGGCATTTGATTAAAATGTCAGCTGCTCCCCAGCCGCGGGCAGCCCGGCCTGCGTGTCGTCGCGCCGTTTCCGACAAGACGGAAGAGTCGCAGAAAGTCACACGGATTGAATCGCATCGAAGGAGTGGAAAATGATCCTTAGTTACCAGTTATAAACGAGGAGCTTCGCTTTAACGCTCGACAGGGTTGAGACCAGCCACCTGGTCCACTGGGTGTGTCGTTTGGAGCACAGCGTCACACTTCGGTGGGTCCCTGGGGACACGTGCTGGGTGCAGGAGGCAGCAGCGTCTCCGAGACGCCTCCGGCCCTGTTTCTGTCCGCTGCCATCGTTCTGCTGCTGTCGGGGGTGATGGGGCCGGTTCTGCCTTCTCCCCGGAACACAGACCTCGATGCCACACGGTGTCCCCACGCTCTTTGATGCCACACGGCATCCTCACGCCCTCACGCTCCTACCCTTGTTCACGCTTCCTTGCCGTCTTCCTGACACCTTTACTGAGGAAGGGCTGACGTACGAGACGTCCGCACTGAGTGGGCGCATTGTGACAGTTTCGGACACATGCGTGCACCTGTCATGACGTCCCGCGATCGAGACGTGACATGACCCATCGGCCCCCAGAATGTTCATGTGCATGTGTGTGTGTGCTGTGTGTGTGTACTCTGTGTGTGTGTGTGCTGTGCGTGTGTGCACACGCATGTGTGCGTGATGCGTGTGCGTGTGGCTTACAGTCGTTGACAGGTGCCTCGGCCCCTGGCGGTCGCCGTACTCAGCAGACGCCACGCCACGCGTACGTGGGGTCGTAGGTTTGTCCTTTCGCGGCTGCCCGATTCCACAGTGAACGCGCCTGCGCGGCTCATCCGTGTCCCCGTAAATGGCGGGGCTTCCCGTCTTCTTAATCCACTAGGTTCTTTGATTTTTAAATTTATTTTTTCAGTTATAGTTGACATTCAATATTGTATTAGTTCCGGGCGCACACCACGGTGATTAGATGTTTGTGTGACTTGCGACGTGACCCTTATACGTACTGATAGTGCTTCAGGGGACACTTGGGTTGGCTGTCCTTACCCACCGGCCACCCCGTGTCCTCTGATCGGGGCACTGACTCCATTTACATTCAAAGTAATTGTTGATAGTGATGTCATTATTGCCATTTTGTTATTCACATTTTTTTCTCTTTTTCTCTTTTTTCTTCTATGTCCTATGATCGTGATTTGGTGGTGATGAACTCCTTTGTTTTTTTTCTCGTCTGGGAGGCTCTTTATCTGTCGTCAGTTCTAACTGACGGCCTTGCTGGGCAGGGTCATCTTGGACGTAGGTCCTTGCTTTTCGTCCCTTGGAGTCTTTCTGGCCAGACTCCCCGCGGAGAAACGGGCTGCCGGCCCTACGCGCGCTCCCTCGCAGGTAACCAAGTGCTCTTCTCTTGCGGTGTTGAAGCTTCTCGCCCCCTCTCCGACCCCTGGTGTCTGAGTCAGCACGTTGCTCGGAGTGGGCCTCTGCGGTTCATCTCGTTCGGGACTCTGCTTCCTGGGCTGCGGGTCTGTTTCCTTCGCAAGGTTGGGGAAGTTTCTGTCATCATTTCTTGAAATAGGTTTTCACTTCCTGTTCCCTCTTCTCCCCTAAGATGCGAACGTGGGCCTACTTCCTGTGGTCCCAGAGGTCCCTTCTTTTTTTGGGATTCTTTTTTCCTTCTGCTGTTCCAAGTGGGTGTCTTCAGAGACCCCTACGACTCTGTGGGACGTGGCCGTTTACTGGGGCTGCGTGGCGGGTCTCCACCTACGCTGCGGGGATGACATTCACCCCCCCAGAGTCGGGGGGCAGACACCCAAACTCCGGGTGCAGCGGGGCTGTGCCCTGTGGAGCCCCCGGGAGACCCGGCCAGCCCCGTCCTGCCGAGGGTGGCCCTGGCCTTCCTGGGGCCTGTCGCTGCCGCTCGCAACGCTTGCCCCTGCCACCGTGCCTTCTCCTCTGTGTGCCTTCGTCCTGAATCTGTCGCCCGTGCATGTGACCGGACTGAGGGCCTGCCCTGCGTCCAGGGTGACCTCACACCAAATGTCTAACTCAAACGCATCTTCAGAAACAGCATTTCCAACAAGGCCGCGTGTCTTCGTGTGTTAGGACGTATTTTGGGGGGTGGACACTTCGATCTACAGCTGAAGTTCGCCCGAGTCCCCTGGTATTGCCGCCCATCTGTGGACACGGTCCCCGGGGTGCGCGTGGCCTGGGCTGCTGGAGCGTGTGCCAAGCGGCTCAGCCTGCAGCCCGGCTGCCGGCCGGCGTGACCCCGGGCCACACGGCGCGTGTCCCTGAGCTGCGAGGCCCCTCCCGGGTCTGACCCCGGGGGTCGTCGGGGGTGCGGGGTTCTTCCCCTGCCTGTCGACTTACTTTCCTGAGCTCTCAGAAGTGTACAGTTTTCTCTCCTGCGTTTAGGGGCTGGGGTTTGCTTGAAGCCATTGTGTAGGGTGGAAAAAGAAGGTTGGGGTGCGTTTGTCACTGTCTTTCCACAGCCGTTCGTTGCAAAGATGGTCCGTGCCCTCCCGAGTCGCCTGGCACTCTTGTCAAAACTCAGTGACCGCAGAAGTGCGGGTTTGTCGCTGCATTTATCTTTCTGACCCGTTAACCTACAGGTCTGTCCTCAGGCAAATAAATACTCATTTTCAGTGACTTCACAGTGCTCATGGGGACATCGACCTGCAGTTCCCTCTGCTTCTGCGTTTCTCCGGGCCCGGTCTGGTTGTGTTTTGTTTTGTTTGTTTGTTTGTTTTTAAATCCAGGCCATGCTGGATTCATTCGAGGAGCTGAGGAGCATGCAGCAAGGGTTAACTCGGGCCCAGGCCCGCTCAGCCCTGGATGTCTCCGAGGAAAAGACATCTGAGGCCCCGGCCAGGGCTGCTCTCCAGAGATAATCTCCTCACCCCCGGGATATCCGGCCCGATAAGGGCTGTTCTCCGTGGAGGCCTTGGGCCCCATCGCCCAGCCTGAGGAGGGCGTGTGCCGAGCGGCGATTAGTGGGGAATGCCTTGTTCTGCTCCGGGGGCCGCGGGGTGGGGGGCTGTGGGGTGGGGGGCCGCGGAGTGGGGGGCCGCGTG
>PVKZ01003868.1:0-59350 GCA_004027375.1 Macroglossus sobrinus | reverse complement strand
CTGTCCTGCCACCCTGCCCTGCTGTCCCAGCCCTGCCCTGCTGCTGTGTGTCCTGGAGCTCGTTGCGCTTGTCCGTCTGCTCTCTCTGCATCACACGCATGAGTGAGGTAGGGTCCCTGTCCTTTGCCGACTGTTCCGCTCAGCACCGTCATCTCAGGGTCCGTCCCCGCTGTCGCACGTGGCATCTTTCCGTGGCTGAGTCCTGCCCCGCTGCGGGCGTGGGCCACATCCTCATCCATCATCTGTGGAGGGACACGCTGCTTGCTTCCCTGTCCCGGCCACCGTGAACAACGCCGCAGTGACACCGGGGTGCATGTGTCTTTACGGATAAATGTTTTCAGATTTTTCGTGTAGGTTCCCAGAAGGGGGATCACTGGGTCCTGTGACAATCCTCTTCCTGACTTCGCGAGGACCCCTGCACTGCTGTCCGGGCGGCTGTGTGTGAGGGTCCTTCCCTCACGGCCTGCCCCGCACTGCTGGGACTTGCCCTGGTGGTGACCGGCGTTCTCACGGGTGTGACGTGCGGTGTCACGGTGGCTGGGACGTGCATTTGCCTCGTGGCCAGTGAAGCCGGGCATCTCTCCCACGTCTGCGGCCCTTTGCGCTGATCTAGTGTTTTCTGTCATAAGCGGTGCCCAGCGGTCCTGCTGGGGGTCAGGGCACAGGTGGGGGGCTCCCCGGGACCCCAACACAGGGCTCCAAACAAACCCACTCTGTTTACTCTGCTGTGGACACGTTTTCACAGCTGGAAGCCAAGGATGACAATGAAACCCCTGGCCTCCGGTCCCCAGGGACACTAGTGAAGGACGCTAGCCAGGGTGGGGATTGAGGAAGGGCACAAAGTCCCCTGACCCGACCCCCGCTGGTGGCCCAAGGCCACATGCGTGCGGACAAGTGGCCAGAAGGTAGAGAGGACATCTCTCCTGGGTCCTTTGACAAAGCTCTGTGGTTCCAGAATCTGGGGGGACACGCTCAGGGGGACAGAGGGGGGCGTTCAGCAGCCGATGGGATTCAGAGTCAGTGGGCAGGGCGGGCGCTGTGCCCGGGGTTGTCACGCTCTCGTGCCGGGACGGTCTCTGGTATCATGACGCGGGTGTCGTAAGCCTACCTCCTGTGCGCATTAACCGTGCACCCCGAGGGCACCTGCGGACGGGTGCCACTGACACCCCCAGGTGGCGTCAGGTACCTCCCGGGCTGGCGTTTTAACTGATGACGCATTGGCGGGTGGAGGGCTGGCGTCGAGGTGTCCCTGGGCAGCAGCCCTGTGTGACTGTGACCGTGGGAAGGCGGGTGGCTCGTGGCCACTGAGAGGCGGTGACAGCAGCTGAAGGAACATCGCTGTTCCTTGAGGGGCTGCTGCGGCCCGAGGACACGGTGACCGCTCTGCCAGTGGCGTCCTCCTCCTCTGTCCCCAGAAGGAGCCGTCGTCGGGCGCCGTCACTGGGGTGGGAGCCGGGGGGCGTCTGCACCCCCCCTGTGCCGCCCCCAGGCTGTTGGGAGTCTCCGGTCCAGTGTCACTTTGGGGTTGGAGGGGATTCGGGACAGGAGACAGGTCTCGTGCGTGAGGGGCGACTGCGTCCGTGGGATCACGATCACACTGGGACTGAAGAAAAGCCACAGCCGGCTTAGAGCCCGGGTGGCCCGTGACTGACGCAGGGCAGCTGATGAATGCAGCCAGGGGGGCGCTCGAGGGGGCTCTAGGAGGGAGCCACCGTGACACTCCGCAGTCGGAAGAACCGCTGTCCCCTCCCGGGGCTGAGCAGCGAGCAGAGCACCTCGTCTGTGTCTCGGACGGCACGTGCTGGTGTTTTAATTGGATGTATTGGGGTGACATTAGTTATTAAAATTATATAGGTGTCAAGCCACCGCAGGGTCCCCCGGATGGCCTGTGACGGTCCCCTCCTTCCCACAGCCTCGCCGGCGCTGGCCCGTGTCCTGCCTGGCGCGTGTGCGGGGTCTTCCTCCGCAGTGTCTGTTTGCATTTCCCTGACGATGAGTGACGTCAGTCACCTGTCCCCGGACCTGGTGGCCATTTCCATATCCTTCTTGGAAAAATGTCCACTAAGGTCCTTCGCCCAGTTTTTAATATTAGAATGAGGGTATTTTTTTTTTATTGCATTGGGTTAGGTTTCTATAAACTTCGGGTAGCGATCCCTTATCAGACAAATGCTTTGTCAATATTTCCTCTCGTTCTCTTTGTTGCCTTTGCAGTCCTAGGCCCATAAGTCTCTGTTTATGTTTTTAAATCTCTATTCCTGCTTGGGTAGTTCTTTTTTTTTTAAATATTTTAAATTTTTCTCATTTTCTGCGGTATTTAACTCTCAGCCTGTCAGGTAAAAATTCCCCTTCCGTGACTGTACTTTCCAGCTCTGCAAGTTTGATCTTTTTCTGATTGTATCTCTCACTTTGTTCTTATTGTGTTCAAGTTTCCTTTAAGTTCTTGGGCGTGTGTTCAAATTTTGTGTTTGTTTATCATCTGCTCATTCCATTATCTCTGTCACTCTGGAGTCTTTTTATTTTAAGGGACTTTTCCCCTCGTTATGGGACTCATCTCCCCACTCTGTGTATATCTGGAGGGTTTTTTTGCATGTTGAAAATTGTGATTTTTATCTTGTTGATTATCTGAACTTTTTTTGCCTTTTAAAGAGCATCGAGGTTGTTTGGAAAGGCAGCTGAACTATGTACCAATTGGTGCAATCCTTCTGAGGCTCGCTCAGTCTCTGTTTGGACGGGTGTGGAGTGTCCTGTGTTCTGGGGGTGGCTGACCTTGTACCTAGCACCTGCCTGTGCTGGCGGGCCCACCCACGTCCCGGTGACCCGCAGACCCTTCACTCTGCCCCTGCCCCAACGCTCTGAGCATCGACCAGGACACCACTGTCATCTGGGCACTTCCTTACAGGGCGTTGGCCCGAGAAGCGGTGGCTTCCTGGTCTGCCACAGCAGGACGAGGGACACGCCTGTGCCCAGCTCAGCGCCCCCCAGTCCTCCTCCCCACATCTGCTGTCGTCTTCTGTCCTCCCCTGAGAGTGTCATGTCGCCCGTGGGCGCCCCTCCTGAGTGTGGGGAGTAAAGCCCGGGCGACAGTATGGCTCGTCTGCGGGGTCCCTGCCGCAGTTCCTCGCTGTCGTGTGGCCACGTCTGCGAACTGCTGGTTCCTGGGTTTGTGCCCGTTTTCTAGTTTTAACAGGGAAGGTCGTGCCCAGAATCACGAACTGTGGCCTGGGCACCTACAGAATCTGTGATGATGATTTATGAGTAAAGTCAACACACACACACACACACACACACACACACAGTGGAGCATCACGAATCACGAGGGCAACGCAAATTGAGCTTCCACCGAGATGCCACACACACTAAGATGGCTGCCATCAAAAAAGAACAGGAAGTGACAGTGTCGAGAAGGACATGGAGAGATCGGGACCCCGTGTGTCCTTTTGGCAAGCAGGTGAAGCGGACAGCCACTCCTGACAACGTGGTGGCGAGTCCCCAGCGAATGGCAGGTGGGACTGCCCTGCAGACGGCAGCTTTCCCCCTGGGGGGCCAGCAGAGCCCAACGCGGGGTCTGGAGAGAGATTCGGGGTCTTTAAAGTGCTTGTTCCCTTTTCGGTGACAGCTGGCAAAGGACACTGTGTTAGCTTCAGGTGTGCGGTCGGGGGGATTAGACACTTACATAACCCGCGAAGTAATCAGCCCGGTAAACCCGGCTCCCACCCGACGCCGTGCATAGTCATCAGGCATTACCGGAGCCGCCCCCGCGCTGTACTCTCTGTCCCTGCGATCATCCCATCCCCGCTGATCGGCGCGCCCTAATCCCTTCACCTTGTCCACCTGCCCCGCCGCCCCTGCCCCCCGGCGGCCATCTGCTTGTGCCTTCTGAGGCTGTTCCCGTTTTGTTCATCTGTCTTCTTCAGAGTCCATATGGGAGGGAAGTCATGTGACGGTTGTCTTTCTCTGACTTCGCATAATACCTTCTGGGTCCATCCGTGTTGTTGTGAACGGAAGTTCCTCAAACATTAAAAATAGCACCGCCGTGCAACCCAGCAATTCCACTTCTGGGCGTTTCTCTGAAGAAATCCCAAACGCGACTTAGAAACGGTACCCGCACCCCTGTGTCCCTCGAGGCATCGTCTGCCACAGCTGAGATACCGGGGCGCACCTGTGGACGGTGGGGAGAGCAGCAGAGGCACATACGCGGTGGACTATTACTGAGCCGTGGGAACGAGCGGAAGCCGGCCTCGCTCTGCCGGCCTCGCTCTGCCGGGGGGACGGGCCCGGAAGGTGCAGGCTGCTGACCGGGGTGTGGTCTGAGACGCTAGAGGTGAAGGGTGACTGCGAGTAAAAGGTGACAGGAGGTGTGGACAGTGATCCGTCGGAAGTAAAGCATAGCACTGGAGGTGGTTGGTTGGGAAGACCAGAGGTGCACAGTGGTTGGCTGGGAGTCAAACAACACTACAGGTGGACGGTGATTGGTTGGGAGTAAGACGTAACACTACAGGTGGACGGTGATTGGTTGGGAGTAAGACGTAACACTAGAGGCGCACGCTGATTGGTTGGGAGTAAAACAACACTACAGGTGGACAGTGATTGGTTGGGAGTAAGACGTAACACTAGAGGCGCACGCTGATTGGTTGGGAGTAAAACAACACTACAGGTGGACGGTGATTGGTTGGGAGTAAGACGTAACAGTAGAGGCGCACGCTGATTGGGAGTAAAACAACACTAGAGCAGTATGGTGATTGGGAGTAAGACGGAACACTAGAGGTGAATGGTGATTGGTTGGGAGTGAACCGCCACTAGAGCATGGTGATTGGTTGGGAGTAAGACGTAACAGTAGAGGCGCACGCTGATTGGTTGGGAGTGAACCGCCACTAGAGTATGGTGATTGGGAGTAAGACATAACACTAGAGGCGCACGCTGATTGGTTGGGAGTAAAACAACACTAGAGGAGTAGTGATTGGTTGGGAGTAAGACGTAACAATAGAGGCGCACGCTGATTGGTTGGGACTACGATGCACGCCGCCTTTCATGCTGACATCTCTATCCCGCTCGCCAGCGCGTGGGTTCGTGGGTCCCCGGTGGTGGTGGTGGCCCTTTGCGCGGGTGTGGAGGGCTCTAAGAGAGAGGACGCAGCGCAGTGCTGGCCCCGTGTGATGGCCGAGGAGCCCCGCAGCCTCCACGCGCATCCCTGGGCGCTCGTTTCCTGCCGGCGGCTGTCACCGGCGTCTGGGGCGGCGTCGCAGAGGCAGGCAGGGTCTGGCAGGGTCCCGCGCTTCTCTCCCGCCGGGCGCCCCCTTTCTCTAGCACCGTCTGTTTGACGAGAGCCAGTTTTTGGATGTCATTCTGAAGAGGCTGGCCTAAGCCTTACCTGAGAACTCTGCCACCTACTGACCCTGTGTGTAATTGCAGGTCCTCGGGGTCTGTAATAGCCAAGTGCGGTCCTGACGTGTGTGGAGGGACAGGGGTGTGCGTGTGTGTGACACAGAACGACAAGGCTGCAGGAATGGCAACCAGCGGGTTAGGAGCTTGGCAGCAGGCATCAAGGAGCCTGAGGGAGGGAAACAGGGAGCGTCGCCTCACCCAGGTGGAGGTGTGCCTCGGTCGCCCGGCGGCATTCCTCGTACCCCGGTTGCGGGGCAGGATGCGGACGTGGCATCAGACATGCGGCCGGGTGGAAGGCCTGTCAGAGGGAAGGCTGGCCGACGGCGCGTTTTCGTGCGGGTGCTGGTGCTGAAGACACGACACAGGTGTCCGCCAGCTGGGAAGGGAAGTCTGAGGGTGGGACAGCAGAGCCTTCTAGAAGTGCTCACGGGCCCTCCATCTCTTAGCCCACTGCAGGGAGGGGTGAGGCCCACGTCGTGGGGGACTAGGCCTGTTTTTGTCCTCCCCCCTCACCTGCCCCATCCGCCCCGCTCTGGCCTTGGGGTTAGGACAGGCAGGGTCGTGGTGTGGCACCCCAGAGCAGCTTGGACTGGGTCCGCGATGGCAGTTTTCATGTGCTCGCGGGTGCGGTCCCCATGGGGGGCGACTGGGCCTGCTGGAGGGAACATGTCAGCGACTGTGGGAAATGACGCGGGAAGGAGCCAGGGAGAGCTCCAGGCAGCGGCGGCTGAACCCGGGTCAGAACAGGACGGGGAGCGGCGGACTCGGGACAGTCGCCTCCCTTTGAGCAGCGCCCCTGCTCCTCTGCTCGCTTCCCTGCGTCCCGCACACAACCAATCTTGTGGGGTTCAGGGGCTCCCCGCGTGAACCGGGGCACTGTGACGGCCACACACGCGGGGCTTAGGGTGGAGAGTGTGTGTGTGCGCGCGTGCGCACGCGTGTGTGATTATGTATACAACTGTGTGCGCATGTGTGTGTGCATGTGAACGTATGTGTGTGTGCGCGTGCATGTGTGCGAGTGTGTGTATGCATGTGTGCATGTGTGAGTGCACACATGTGTGATTGTGCGCGTGTGTGTGAGCGGCAGCTGCTGGCAGGCGGGGTGCCCGTGCGGGCGGGGAGAGCGGGAGGCGTGTGCATCGCGGCTCTGCACGCTGGCTCTGTGTACCAGGGTCGTGTTTGTGTCTGCGCGCTCGTCCTCTCCCCGCGGGGCGCCCCGCTGGGCGGGGGGAGGTGGGGGTGCGCCGCCCTGCGCCTCCCTCCCGGACCTGCCACCTGTTCTTGTCCCTGGGCGCAAGTGCACTAATCACCTGCTTTGTATTCTGGGCTGGTCCCCACGCCAGCCGCCGGCACTCCAGGCGCCTCAATGTTCCCGTCGGCGCGGCGGTGTCCAAAGGGACCCTGGTTTCCAGGCAGAACAAAGTGTCGGAGGAGCAATTAAACCCGGGCCCATCGCTGTGGTTAGGGGGCGGGGGAGGCCGGGGTCGCAGTGAAGCCTGACCGAGCCACCAGGGAAGCCCCGGGAGGCCCCCCAAACTTTCCCAAACACGACAGCCACGCCGTCCCCCCGCCTGTCCCAAACGCCACGCTCCGTTGCTGCTGACAGGCGGGGGGTGCGCTTCAGAAGCGGCGAGCGGGTCGCTGGGGGTCAGGGGTACACTCGGGAACTCTGCGCCGGTCTTGTCTGCGGGAGCATTGTTCCCCTGAACAAGCGGGCGGCGGACAGCGGGGCGGAGGGGGCCCTACGGGGAGAGGAGGGGGCTTCCGGCCTTGCCTCTGCTCTGATGCCTGGCGGGCCCTCCGTTGTGCCTGTGTCTCCTGTAGGGTCACAGCAGAGGCAGGGGTGGGACCCACGTGGCACAGAGGGCCGACCTCCAAGCCCGCCACCCCTTCTTTGGGGCTGACAGTCGATCCCTAGGAGGACAGCCCTCGGTGGCTCCAAACAGACCGCCTGTCTGCCCGCCTGCCCCCGTCCCAGGGCGGCTGAGGGCGTGGCCGTTGGGGACGGAAGCGGGGGTCTTGACTCGGGTGTGGATGAATGGAGGCGCCCCGCGCATCGGGGGCGTAAGCGGTGGGATTAAAAGGCAAATGGAACCGCCGGAGAGCCGCGGGTGACTTGGAGAGCATCTCAGCCGGACAGCGTACATTAGGACACCACGGTCTGTGGAGACCCCGATGTCACGCGCGGTCCAGCCTCGGCCGCTTCGCCTCTGGTGGCCACACGCGCCTGGCTCGGGGCTGCGAGGACGACCGGCCTGCTCACCCAGGGGAGGCCGCGGCAGGCCGAGTGTGGGTCACCCCCGTGTCCTGTCTGGGTAGCGTTTCCTTGTGTGTCTTTTGCACAGGGAAGGGGACTCGTGTGCTGGAAGGGACAGTGTTTGAAACACGCTGTCGCCTTCTACCCAGTGCGGCCGGGAGGCTTGGGATGGGGCTGGTGGCTGAGAGCTGATTCAGGCCCATCATCACGAGAGGCTGTGCCCGAGCACAAAGCCCCTGAGAGCCACTCAGTGCGTCCACAGCAGCAGCGGGGGACAGGGGGGCCGCGCGTGGGGGCGCCCGGAGGGGTCGCCGGGAGCCTGCGCACTGCTCTCTCCGCAGTGCAGGGCCTTGTCTGCGCCTGCACCGGAGCTGGGCTGGGGAAGGGGTGTTCGTGCAGGAGAGGGGGCGTCCGTGCACTGGTCGCCGTCTCCCCGGCCCCCTCCCTGTCCTCCCTCCCTCTTGCTGACGTCAGGATTATTAATAATAAACCACTTCCCACTTCTCCGTGCAGATGTGGGCGCTCCCGCAGAGTTGCGCAAAGCCCGCGCGAGGCGCCAGGTTCCCGTGCCCCGCGGGGCCTGCGGTCTCAGACTCGGGCCCAAAATAAGTTGAAGAGAGCGTGATGTGGGCAGCGTGACCTGGGGTGAAGACCCTGAGGCTTTGCCAAGCGTAAGGAAAGGCTGGACGGCACTGCTCCGGGCCCCGCGACCCTTAACCCTGGTCCCCCGGTGCGGCGCCCTCGGGCAGGGACGGGGCCCGGCGCCTGCAGAGCGGCCCCTCTGGGCCTCCTCACTAAATGCGGGGGCACCCGGTGCAGGGGTTCGGGGTGCGCAGTGTGGGCCTGTGAGCATGAACTAAGTTCCAGACATTTCCAATCGAAAATGACCTAGGCGACAGGGCCTCGCCACCCACTGCCTGGGCCTGCCAGTGTGGGCGTGGCGAGGCGGCCCGGCCCCGTCCTGCGGGCTTTGAGACGCAGTGTCGTTTATCCGCTGCCGCGGTGCCGCGCGGACCGCCGCCTTCGGCCCTGGAGCGTCCCCCCCACTCCGCGGTGGCACCTGTGCTGTCGTCCAGCGCCCCGAGCCCCCCGGCACCGCCGAGGCGTCCTCTGTCTGTGCTTCGCCCCTCCCAGGATGTCGGGGGGACGGACCGCCACCGGAGTCAGCCCTGGGGGACGGGTGACTGTCGCTCGGAGGCCGGGTGACTGTCACTCAGCAGCTGGCACCCAGGCTTCTCGGTGTCTCGATGGGGCCCGGAGCGCGGTCCTCGTTCCCCGATGGGCTGCGACGGTGTCCGCGCGGGGACCTGGCGGCGGGTTGTTAGCGTCCTCACCCGCCGTAGGACAGTTTGGTGACGCTCCTGCCACCCAGTGATTTGGAGAAAAGCCTGTGCAAACGGGTTTTCGAGTCACTGGGTCCCACGCGCAGCTTGTGATGGCGGGGCCAGGGCCCGCTCGGTGAGACGCGGCAAACCGTCGCCCGGGTGGCCGTGGCGCTTCGCGTCACGCAGACAGCGCACGCGCGCGTCTCTGTGGCCCCGAGTCTGCCTCGCGGATGGATCCCCGGAGGTTTGGGGTCTGGCGGTCGTGATCCGCAGAACAGTGTGTCGCCGCTGTTTTAATTCGAATTTTTCCCTAGTGACAAATGACGCTGAGCGGATTTCACGTTTGTTTTACGTCTGCGCGTCTTCCATGATGGGGTGCCTGTCCCCTTCTGCCTGTTATTAATTGGGTCATCTGATTTCCTGTTGAATTTCAAGTGATGTTTGCGTATTTTGGATCTAAGTACTTTGTCCGATGTGTGTTTTGTAGATATTCTACCCAAATCAGGCTTGACTTTGCATTCTCTTCATACTGGCTTTCACTGAGCTGTTCTTCATCTTTCTAATAAATTTCTTTAAATCAGTTTCAAGTACACAGGACACTGGTTACACATCTATAAGGTTCGTAAAACGATCCCCCCAATTGCTCCCTCCCTCCCCGGCCCCCCACTTAGCTGTCATATTAATGCTGGCTGCATCCCCTCTGCGGGGCTCCCCACCCCCCTGACCATTCATCAGCTACTGACTTGTAGCCCTTGACCCCATTCTCCCAGCCCCCCAAGCCCCCTCCCCTCTGTCCATGGCCAAATCGTCCACTATATTTGTGAGTCTTTTATTCAATGGAATATTACTTAGCCATCAAAAAGAATGAAAACCTCCCATTTGCTACGACATGGATGGACCAAGAGGTTCTTGTGCAGAGTGAAATAAGTCAGAGAGATAAATAACCGTGTGATTTCACTTATATGCAGTATCTAAGAAAGAAAAAGCAAACTTATCAAAAGCAGACTCGCAGATATGGTGTTATTCATTTCAGTAGGGTCCAGGTCATCAGGGTTGTATTTCATGAAGCATGCCCGTGCTATTTGGTTTAACAACTCGTGACCAAACCCTGTCCCCTAGATTTCCTCCCGTGTCTTACTCTGGAGTTGTATCTTCTAATTTGGCGATGGGCCTGTGATACATTATTTCTCGTTGACTCTTGTATAAGGTGCGACACTCTCAGCATGGGGATGTCTGTGTCCTTTGTGGAAAATCAGGCGACTGTGTTCGCGTGGGTCTCTTCCCGGACCCCCGGTCCTGGCCCCCGATGAGTGTCTCGTCTTTGGCAGCCCCACGCGGTCCTGAGCGCTGCAGCTCCATGCGTCCCGCAGCCCCCTCCTCCTCCCCGCATTCTGCGCCGGCTCTCCGGGGTCGCCCTTTTCACAGGTGTTTTAGGACCAGCGGGTGGATCCCGGCAAAGTGACTGGGATGTCGCGGAGTCTGTGGACCGAGTGGGGAGGAAGTGACCTGTTAGCATCACTGGGCCTCGCAGCCCCTCGCGGCGGATGGCCCGGTGCGGTGTGGGCGGAGCCTGCGCCATCGGGATTCCGCCACCCTCTCGCGCCCAGAGACCCCTGCTCCCCATTTATACCCAAGTGCTTCATTTTCTGGTGATAACATAGTATCATTTTTATTTCTTATCAAATGTATCGGGATGACATTAGTTAATACAATCATGTAGATTTCAAATGTACAATTCAATAGTGCATCAGCTGTGTTATCGCATCGTGTGTTTACCCCCCAAAGTCACACCTCCCGTCACCATCCGTGTGACCCCCTTTACCCTGATCTGCCGCCCTCTCTTCCCCCTCCCCTCCGGTCACTGCTCAACTGTCGTCCGTGTCCATTAACTCTAAGTCCCGATAGTTAACTTTTGATTTAACAGAAAGAATATGTATCTTGCAAGGTTTTTTTGTTGCTTGTGTATTAGCTCCAGAAGCTTTCCTGTAACTCCTCTGAGAGTTTCCACGTAGGCAGCCCTGCCATCTGTCAACACGGACACCTTACTTCTTCCTTTCCAATCTGCAGGCCATTTACTTCCCTTCGTCTAGCTAGAGCGTGCGCTGCAGGCTTTGTGATTAGATATTGAATATTGTAACTCCTTTTTATCGATGCGGTCACGTGATCTCTCCTGAGGCAGCCTGTTCATATGATGGATTATGTTGGTGGAGTCTCAAATGTCGAACCCTTCTTGGCTTCTGAATTTCGTCTCCACTGGTTGTGCTGTGACTCTCTCTCTGTGTAGCGTTGGAAGATGTTTTATTGAGGATGTTATATCTGCATCCGTGAGAGATGCTGGCCTCGGTTTTCTTTCTTTGCAGTGACGGTTTGGGTCTTAGAGAAATGCTGGCCTCATAAAATGAACTTCTACTTTGGGGAAGATGTAAAAAAAAAATGGTGTTATTTTTTCCTTAGAAGTTCGTTAGAATCCACCCCTGGTCCTGACGCTGTCCCTGGGGAGGGTGTGACGACCAGGTCCGTGTCTTTGAGAATTTAAGAGACTTGGGACTAATCACGTCGCCCGTTTGTCCCTGAGCTTCCTAGTGTGTCCTTCGTGGGACTCATTCATTTGCTCTAAGCTGTGAAGTCAGCGGACCTGGACGTCGTCACAGTGCGTCCTTCATATCCTGTCACTGTCCCTGGGTCGGCGGTGATCTGCGCACTTTCATTTCCGGTACCATTTTTTTTTGGGTCTTTTTTATTGGAAACCGTAAGTAGAGGTTTTCAGAGAACCATATTGGTTGTTTTTTACTCTCATGATTCTTATCCTGGTTGTTTTATGGGGAAGGTTTATTTATTTATTTATTTATTTTGCTTTCAATGTTTATTCTCCTTTCTCTCTCCCTGCTTGTCCCAGTTACAAGGATGCCTTCTCTTTCTGGTATCATCACACAGTTCTGGAATACTCTCTTTTCTTTCTTGCTGCTGTTCATTTTTTTTCCTCTTTGTTTTTAAGCAGGAAGGTTTCCATGAACTTAACTTCCTTTAGCACATCAAAAGTTACTTCGTTACTGTGTTCACTGTGTCTGTTATTGTCTCTTGATTCCTTTCTTAGTTGTCACACCTCTGCTCACACTGCTCGCCTGCTCTTGGGTGCTGTCTGATGTCTCCATGAGGGCCTTCTGCGCACTGATCCCGAGCCTTTGATGTCCCTCGCCCGAGAGTCCCAGCATCTGTGTCGTGTCTGCGTCGGGCCGGGACGCTCGCACCCTCTGTGTGGTCTGCTTCTCCTTGTCGTGCAGTGTGGAATTTTGTCTCTGAGCTTTGAACACGTGACGTTACGTAACGGGTGCAGAGGCCCCCAGGACCCCGCGCAGGGGATTGGCGTCCATCTGGCCAGAAGCTGTGTTTTGTTGACTCCGTGTAGCTATAGGTACCGGAGGCCCCGCATTCCTCCGGAGACCTTGTTTTGTCTCTCGGCCTCGGAACTCCCTGCGTCTCAGCGCCCGAGACCGGTTCGTGTCCTGCAGCTGCCTCGGCCCCGATCCACGCTGGGGTCTGGCCTCAGTGTGGCCGGCCGGTCCGAAAGGGGCGGGGGTACCCCAACCTTCGGAATCAAAGCTAGGGCTTTATGTGTGCACATCTGGGGGAGCGGGGCCTTCGTGGGGTGCTTATAGGGGAGCGGGGCCTTTGTGGGGTGCTCACGTTCCTCTTACACCGGGGAACCCCCCTCCACTCCAGCGGGCCTCCTGCCTCCTGCTCTGGCTGCACATTCCCTGTTCCCTCTGCTGGCTGTGGTTTTATTTTGATCCGTTTTTTTTCCTGAGGTGAGACAGAGGCTGGAGGGGGCTGGAGCGGAGCAAAGTTCCTCCCCCCTGAGTAAGGGACGGTGCCAGGGCCGCGGGCCAGCGGGGCCCGTGTGTGGGGAGCAGCCCCACAAACGGGGGGCCGCATTTCCTGCCCCCAACGGGGCCGAGCGTGAGTCCCTCTGAGATGCTCGCTCGGGGGACCTGGTGGAGTGCTTGGGTTTACTCTCCGCCTTATTTCTGCGTCTGGTTTCAAGAACCTTAGTGTGGCGAGTGAACAGAGTCTCAGTGTGCATGGGCCCAGAGCAGGCCAGAATGTATGTGTGTCTTCACTCCCACCACCCTACACCACATACGATAAACCATTTGGAACGAGTTTGAAATAGTTTGAAATGAGTGAAAGGTAGAACAATTGAACATGTGAAATTATAAAGACCAGGAAAATATCTCCGTGACATTGGGTAGGAAAAGATTGATTGAGTGATATTATTAAGGCAGAAATGATTTTTTGAAAACATAATTTGGGCTTCGTTAAAATTAAGAACTTCTTATCCTCAAAGGACTTATAGCCACAATTTATTTAAAACGCATGCACACACGCACACACACGCACACACACACATGCAACGTCAAATCACAAAGTCAGGCAGTCACACTGAACATGTGCAAAGTACTCGATCAGACACTTCAAAAAGGTGACACTGAAATAACCAATGAGCCTGTGAACAGTGTCCAGCCCCTGGAGGGACACGAATGTAACCAGAGAGAACAGGACGTGGCCACCCGAGTGACGAAAGTTACAGGCAGCGTCCGCTGTGGGGGGTGAGCTCTTACATACGGCAGGTGGCAGTAAAAAGCGAGGCAAACACTTCGAGAAAATGGTTGGCTGTATCCAGAAAAACTTAATATGCAGGCACCTCGTGACAACAAAGGCCCTCCTCAGTGAGAGAAATGGTATGTCCATCACAAGACATTTAAAAGAACATAGCGATTTAATTCGTAATGGCCCCAAATCGAAAACAATCTCATGTGTGTGAGCCATGGCATATGGTGATAAATTGCGACATATTTACACAGTGGAGTACTACACAGCGACGAAAAATGAAAATACACATTTCCACCATGCTCCTCCGAGCTCGCAGGTGTTGGAAGTGTCACCGAAGTGACAATCGTGAAAGTGACTGCCCACACATAGGTCTCTCCTGCCAGAACATGGCACCGTGGGATAGGGTAGCTCGGCACGGGCCATGGGGACTCCAGTTTGGGGACAGAACACACATTTTAAGCCCTGCCATTCCGTGAACTGGATTTAGATGCGGGGAGAGTTCCTGCCACGCAGTGCCCAGGATTTAAGGTCAGGTGGCGCGACGAGGGAACCGTGATGAGGGGAGAAGGGGAAGGAAGGCAGCCGAGGTCGGACGTGTCAGCTGTGCTCCGAGAGGCACGGGGTCCACGTCCAGTCCGTGGGCCGTGCCGGGGAGACGCCTGCTTGGGGCCTCGGCCCACGTTTTAGCTGCATTGTCTGCCAGAGGGCCAGCAGCTGCACCCGCCGCCCCGTCCAGTGCATGCTCCGATGGTCACTTAACGTCATCAGAGGTGAGCTGACGTCACCAGCGGTGGTCATGCTCCCGAGCGTCACACCCTTTGGCTGTTTCCTGAGACGTTTTAAACCAATAACACGGGTCTGAGTTCCCCTGGGATCCGTTCAGCGGCCGGGTGAGTCCGGAGGCCCATGTCGACCATGCTCCCTCTGACACTGAGCTCTCATCTTGGTTCCTTGAGTCCCCTGCATGTGGACAGGACACGCGGGTCCCTCTTCAGACCGCGCTGTCCCGGTCACGGCTTACCCTCTGACATTGCCTCTCTCCTCACACCTCTGCTGGGGACACGCGTGCCAGCCCCGCCTCGCCGGCCCCCGTCCCTCCGTGTCCTCACCCCGGTCCACTGCTCCTTCCCCGTCGGCACACGGAGCCCTTGTGGCGAACATTTCCTCAAGAAAAACACGGGGTGTCCAGAATGGCTGTGTGGCCACCTGTCACCTGGACCCGACCTGAGTGTGTCTCCCGTGTGCCATCGGTGCCCCGTGTCATTCTTCGTGGCTTCTCGGTAAATCATTACTGTGGCTGAGATGACCTCAGAGGGTCCAGAATTCAGAATTATAAACACGCTTTTCTTGTTCACATGAATAGTGGCTGTGTGTCTGGGGGGGCCGAGTGCAGCTCCCCACATGTCCCTTTTACCCCGGCACCCAGATGGAAGGGTACGGCATTCTGGTGGCAGAAGGGACAGAAGCAATCACAGACGCACGCGATGACTCTTGGGTTGATGCTGGGTGTGTGACATTCATCATTTCTGCTCACATCCCATTGCCAAGAGCGAGTCACGTGTCTGGGCGTTCGAGGAGACCAAATACGTCCTAATAAGCCAGTGCGGGTCGCTAACTGAGAGCGGCGACAGAGTCTGTGCCTGGAAGGGGGGGAGAGAAGCAGCCCGACCGTGAGAGACCCCACAGAAGATGGTATTTGTAATAAACAGGTTTCCTTATACCTGCGTCTCCTACCTGGTTCGTATCTATTTCTTTTGTAGAGGAAAGGGGGAGAGAGTAGGCCGGGAATAAGCGGAGATGGGGAAGGGGCATCTCATCCTTGCTGGAACCGTGCATCCTCTTGGACCGGTTCCTATCCTGTTGCTATGGAGACAGGACAACATCTGACTCAGCGTTTACTCACTGTTACCACCTGTTTGACAGGCACGGTAGCCACCGGCCTCCGAAGGGACTGCGCTGATCCCTGACGAAGGCGCAGGACAGCAGCGCCCAGCGGTGCCCTAAAATCACTGGTGACCTACGGAACCGGATGGGGAGCGAGTTAATAGCTGAGAAAAATAAGGCGGCGACGGCAGGTGCTGGTGGGCACAAGGGCCCTGCGGAGGGGACCGTGCCCGCAGCGTGGCTCTGTGGCGCTTACCGCAGTCCTCCTGCCGTGTGCTCCCACATGCTCCTCCTCCCATGTGCTCCTCCACCCACGTGCTCCTCCTACATGCTCCTCTTACCACGTGCTCCCACAGGCTCCCCCGTGCTCCTCCAGCGTGCTCCCACATACTCCTCCCCCTACCTGCTCCTCCCACGGGCCCCTCTCATGGGGTCCTGCTCCCACGTGCTCCTCCTAGGTGCTCCTACCAAATGCTCCTCTTACCACGTGCTCCCACATGATCCCGCGTGCTCCTCCTCCCGCGTGCTCGGTCCTAGAAGCACTTTCTGGCGTGGGGACGGGGCAGCTGCTGAGGATACGAGCCGCGAGTCCAACTTCATGCACCAAAACGCGGCAAACGGGGCCAGGGTTTTTCAGACGTAGTATTTTGCGCAAAGTCACTTTCAGGTGGATCGGTCCAAAGTTCCGACCCAGACGCGTGGGAGGGGACGTCGGGGCGGGGACTTCCAGGGCGGGTACGCTTGAGGTGGTGGCCGTGGCTGCACTGGCGGTGGGGACGATGCCCACGGACCGGCGCGACTATCCCCAGGACCGACCGGCCCCCCGCGTTGTCTCCGCACGACGTTATTGTCGCGTAAAGCTTATTTTACACGGTAAATCGGAGACACGTCAGAATCTTGAATTCACCCATTCTGACATCCTTTTCGTATGGTTTTTCAGAACAACGAAGAGATTACGAAAGCACCTTATTCTCCATGTTTACTCATAGACTACCCTTTGTTTCTTAGTCAGAGCTGTGTAAATCCCATTTGCTGGTATTTTGACGTGTGAGTGTGTGTGTGTGTGTGTGTGTGAGAGAGAGAGAGAGAGAGAGACATAACAATTTATACCATTTTCCATAAAATTATTTCAAATATTATTGATGTACTTCATAGTTAAAATTTTGAAATAATTAACACCTTAAATTTATACTTTTCTGTACCATGTATTTTAAATTGGGGGAAAAAGTCCACTCTGTGAGTGTTGAACTGGCAGATGGACACTCTCAGCTCTAATTTTGATTACTATGTTTATGAAGAGCGAGAAACACAAAAAGATGAAAAGAGAACTTTTCAAATGTGAAGAATGCATAAAATACTCAAAGAAGTATACAGATAAAAGTAGCTAAAATTATGAACTCCATATGAACTATGAACTATGAGTAATCGAACAACAAATAAGAACTATGAGTGATCGAACAACAAATAAGACCAGTAGCAAATATGTGAAAATAATTATAAAGAATAAATCCTTGGAAATTTATATTTGAGGCGTCTGGAGCACAGTGAAACTTCTTAACACATTTGGAATTAGAATCTTGAAAGCAGGAGAGAGAGAACTAGGGATTAAAGCAACATTTGAACAAATAATGCTTGATAATCTCCTAAAATTAATGAAGATATCCATCAGCATATTAAAGACATCCAATGAAAATGAGGCAGAGAAATACAGAGAAAACCGCACGTATGGCGCAATCGTAAAAACACTGAGCAGCAAATCAAGGAGGAAAATGCTGACAGAGGCCAGCGAAAAACAGATACATATGTTTAAAGGAGCAACACTGAAACATCAATTTCTAAACAGAAATAACTGAGGACAGGAAACTATGTTACTTCTCTAAAGTAACAAGAAAATTAACTGCTGACCACGAATTCGATGGTCAGCGGAAATATCTTTTTAGAGTCAAGTAAAAATGTGTTCAGAGAAAAGTTTCCAGCATACCTGCCCTAAAAGGAACAAGCAAAAGGACATGTTCGGGCAGAATAATTCCTCAGAGAAACGCTGGAAAAACAGGAAGAAGTGAGTGAGGGATATGACACAGGCTTGGCTATAAATAGATATCGGTGTATGAAACAACGATGTTATATTCAAAATATAAGTAGAATTAAAATGCAAGACAGCAATACTGCAAAATGGATTTCCATCATTGCTGGGAACGTGACAAAAATAGGCATGTACATTAGAATTCATTAAGTTAAAAAGAACATATTGCAATCCATCAGGTGGCCAATAAAAATAATAAAATGATCTACAAATAATGATTTTAGAGGTTAAAAAATGAGTGACGAAAATAGCTGATTGATTTTCAAGTGAGTCCAGAAAGGAGAGAAGTAATATCAACCAACCAAAACTCCACTATAGTAATTACATGAAGTGTAAATTACATTAAATCTAAATCGACTCCTCAAAACACAAAGATTGAAATCCCACTGTATGTTTCCACCAGGATGTAGGGCTTGTGTCACTCACATCCTTAACATAAAAATAAAAGACACATGCATGGCATTTTGGGGGATGCATTCGAGTGCAAAGTGTGCAAAACAAATGAGCCAGCATTCTAAAGGGACACAGTGCCTACAGGGAGATGCGAGACACACCACACACTCGGCCGGGGGAGCATAACCAAACGCCAGTGAGAATAATTCAGTTAGAGTAGTTGGCGAAGTTGTGAGGCCATTGACAATAGCATTAAAAAAATCAAGTGATGAAGATGGATTCTTACAAAAATATGTCAGACCTCTTAAATAAAACTGTAAAATACTATTTATATAAGTTATAAGTGAAAGGAATGGGTGACTACATGTGGCCTTGAACCTGAAGGATCTATATTAACTATTCCAGCTCACCCTGGCTTGACCCCACATTCAGTGCAGTCCTCACGAAAAGTTTAGCATGGGTTCAGAAATGGACAAGAAGATTCTAAAATGTATATAGAAACACAGAGGACGGAGGAAGACCCAAAGTAACTGGAAGAAAAAGCTCGAACTTGGAGGATATACGCCACCACATGTCAGGGTTGGTGCAGTGCTCCCTGCCGTGCAGCCCCAAGCTTACTGGACTGACGGACAAAACAGAGACTGCACACAGCACAGCCCCCCCCACACACAGCCCCGAAAAAATCATCATTGAGAGATTTCAGCTCGAAGCAGGAATGGTGAGGCAGAAAAACTCTTCCAGAAGGAAACAGGAGAAGAACATCATGATTTTGCAACGAGCAAACATTTCTGAACTGGGAATCTGACACCTGCAGGGTGTCCGCAGCATTGCACGTGGAATGAAATCTGAGAAAAGGGGACTTCAGCCCTTGATTTCCACGTGTGAGCCGAACTCCAGCTGTCCTGATCTCTAGTTTACACAGGGCTTCTCACCAGCCAGCTCCTCAAAATCCCTGAAATAACGGAAGTCGGGGTGAGGAGCTGGGGGCGAATCCCCACTCCCGTTTCCGAGTTTAGGGCTGTGAATCCTGACTCTCTGTCCATGCTTCTCGTACACAGCAGCAGACACCTGGAAACAGGCACGCAGGCGTTGGCGTGCAGTGGAGTACTACTCAGCAGGGAAAAAGGTTGAAGTGCTCACATATACAGCAACGTGGAAAGCCCTCCAAAACATGCTGATGAATAATCTAAAATAGTGCAAACTGTTTGTTGGTGATATTTATATGATTTTCAGTAACAGGCAAAATCATCTATTCTTATGAAAATCAGACCAGGTGTTGCAGTGACTTGAGAAGAAGCATTAGTGAATTTTGTGCTTTGATGGTAATTTTCTACATTGTGATAGGGTTTTGAGAGGGGTAGGATCATGGGTGGATGGGTGGTGGATCATGGGTGGATGGATGATGGCTGGATGGGTAGATGGATGATGGATGGATGGATGGATGGATGGATGAGTGGATGATAGATGGATGGATGGATGTGTGGATGATGGATGGATGGATGGATGGATGGGTGATGGATGATGGAAGGCTGGATGGGTGGATGGGTGGATGGGTGGATGGATGGATGGGTGGGTGGATGGACAGATGATGATGGATGGATGGATGGATGATAGGTGATAGATGACAGGTACATAGATAGATGGTAGATATATACAGATAGATGATAGGCGATAGATAATGGGTGATAGAGAGATGATAAGTGACACATGACAGATGGGTAGACGGACAGTAGGTGACAGGGTGAGTGAAGGAAGAGATCTTTCTATTCCTAGATGGTAACCACGGAAGGAGAGACAAAGTGAGAAGCCAGCTCCCCACGCCCAGTGTGACCCCCGGTTCTGGCAGGGTCATCTATCCGGGCTGAGGTCG
The DNA here is from genome assembly GCA_004027375.1 of Macroglossus sobrinus. Lineage (NCBI taxonomy): Eukaryota > Metazoa > Chordata > Mammalia > Chiroptera > Pteropodidae > Macroglossus > Macroglossus sobrinus. The sequence goes on along the minus strand of PVKZ01003868.1, from coordinate 39,545 downwards.
CCTGGTGCAGGGTGTTGGTGCAGGCTAGTCTTGCCGTCGCAAAGCGTCACCTCACGGATCACGTGTCCACCCCGCAGGGACCGCTGAGGGCATGGCCACCCAACCTGAGTCTAGTCCTGAGAGAGTCACACAACATGGAGAGACAGAACGTTCCACAGGACAGCGACCCGGGCTCCTGAAAATCAATGTCATGGGAGTGAGGTGACCGTCACAGGTTAAAACAGACAAGATGACCCAAGGCGACGCGTGGGTGTGGCCTGCTCTCTGGACACAGCGCGGCACACACGCTGTGAGGCACATTTGGGGAAAAGCTGAGAGATTCCGGCGTGGACTCCGTGACCGATCGTGATGTCCGTGGATGTGCTGACACCGTCGGGGTCACGCGGCCGTGGAGGGAGGGTGACGGGCACGCGGACGCAGACACGCATGGACGGGGACGAGGCAGAGACACGGCCCATGTGGCGGAGAGTTCAGGGGACGCTGGCGCAGAGCCTGATTTTAGGGCGCACTCAACTTTGTGCGGGTTTGAGATTTTCCAACATGAACAGTTGGGGGGCAGGGGAGAGGAGGGCGCCCCTCGCTGTCCCGTGGGCCCCGCCGGGGAGGCTGGGCCGGGCGTGGAGCCGCTGCCTGGTCCCCGGACCGCTCGGGAAGCGGGCGTGTGTGCGGGGGCCTGGGGAGGGGGCGCACGCAGGGACGACCGTTGCCATGGGGGCCGGGGGCCCCCTTCGCCGGCCTGACGCGCGGCCGGGTCCCGGGGGACCGCGTGGGCGGCGGGGAGCGGCAGAGGAGGCCGCGGCTCAGCGCCCGCGATGCTCGGCCCGCCCCCCGTCGCCTGTGTGCCTCTTCCCGTTGCCATGGAGACGGCGAACCGCGGCTCCTCTCGGGTTCACGATTCACGCACTCGGCTCGCCTGACGCCTGGCGCCACCTGCCCGCGGGGCCCGGCCCGCCACGGCGTCTGGGCGGGGGGCCCGGGGCGGGGGCCGGGGCGGGGGCGGCCAAGTCCTCAGGGGCCCGGGCCCCCTGCGGGGGGACACGCACGGGTCCCGGTGGCAGCCCCCCCCACCCCCCGGAGGGATGGGAGCAGTGGGGGCCGAGCCGGGGACCCTGGAGGTCCCGGGGGACACACTCTTTCTTTAGTGCCAAGAGAAGGGGCGAAGGGAGGCGCCCCACGATGCTGGGGGCACTGTTCTGGGAGCCTGGGGCACGTGCGAGCGCACGGGGTCGCCCGGGGCCTGCCCCTCACCGGCACAGGGTACACGGGGGGGGGTCGCAGGTGTGGGCGGTGGGACAGATGCACCCCCATTTGGTGGCCCCACAAACTCCATGCCCGGACACAGGGCCAGGCTTCAGAGGTTCCTACAGGCTGGAGGGGTCCCCCTTCAGACGGGGGTGTCACCTACAGGGCAGAGGCCAGAGAGCTGGACGGAGCTGAGCCCCGAGGCGGGGGCCGGCGTCCTGGGGGCTTAAGCAGAGAAGCCGGACCCCGGGAGTGTCCGCCCGGGCCGAGAAGTGGGGCGACGCCCCGTCTCGGGCGCATCTCGCGGAGCTGTAACGGACACGGCGCCGCGGCGTGACGGTTCCACACGGTTCCACGCGCGCCCCTGTCGCGACGCGTCCCCAGGACGCCTCCGGTCGGTGGTGGCGTTCGCTGTGGTCAGGTGTGTCCGCTTGGCGCCCCCCACGTACCAGCAGTGACCTTGAGTACCGTCGCCATGCCCTGGGTGACCCCTCCAGGACGTGTCACCTCGTGTCCCGGCGTTTTCACACTGTGCCCGACATGGTTCCCCTCCAGACGCCCCGGGCCGGGCACCCAGCCCCCCAGAGTCTGCGTCCCTATGTGTGGATGTCGCAGCGTCTGGCTCCCTCTGCCTGAGACGCGCTGCTCGTCACCCACCTTAGCACCAAAGAACTAAACCATCCAATTAAACAATGGGCAGAGGACCTGAATAGACATCTCTCTAATGTCACTCATCCCCAGAGAAATGCAGATTAAAACCACAAGGAGACATCACTTCACACCTGTCAGAGTGACCATCCCCAGGAAATGAGCAAGTTAGTGTTGGTGAGGGTGTGGAGAGAAGGGAGCGGGTGGGGTTGCCAGTGGGTGCAGCCACTCTGGAAAAGGGTCTGGAGGCGCCTCAGAAAACTAAAAACAGAACCCCTGAGGACCCAGCCATCCCACTTCTGGGTATTGATCTGAAGAAACCCCAGACACTAAGGAGAAAAGATATATGTACGCAGCCCTGTGTTCACGGCAGCATTAAAAGGATATCATTTATTTTTAAAAGATTGTCAGGGAAAGATGGGTTTTTCAATGAGTTTTCTAATCGACTGAGTCATCTGGGAGGAGGAGAAAACCTGGCATTTGACCCCTCGTGGCGCAGAAACCGAGTTCCGTGTGACTCACGGGCCTAAGCCATGCAAACAATTTAATGCATCGTCAAGAATGTAATTTAGGAAAATGGCTTCGTGAGATTGTCAGATTTCTCAAACTAGACATGGGCGGGATTTGCCGCCAACGACAAGGCCATCCGACGTCGTGGCTGATGACAAGCTCGGGACAGGATGCGTCAAGTGTGAGACCCTTCCGTTCCCGAGGGCACTTGGCTCAGGTTCAGAACTGGCACGCGAGGTGACACCGGTGCCTGTCCCCTGAGACGTGGGGATCGAATGAGCTGATGAGACGAGTCCACGTCTGCGTGATACCAGCAGCTCCTTCTAAGGGACTGCGGGATGGACGTGCGCCGATGGTGGCTGCGTCCTTATCGTGTGTCTCCAGGGAAGGGCATGGCCACTGGCAAACTGTGACACAGATATTTCTTTTCTTCATACTTTTTTATTTTTCAGTTATAGTTATTTTTCAGTTACGGCATTCAATGTTATGTCAGTTTCAAGGGTACAAAAAGCGATCACGTGACTTACGGGGTCAGACACTACACACAGTCGTTACAATGTCACTGACTCTGCTCCTCGTGCTGTCCCCGAGATTGTTGTGTAGCTGCCAATTTGTGTGTTTGTCCACTTCCTCTAGATCACCGGGTCCCCTGATTTCCTGGCATGTGACTCCTAGTGTCCCCTTATGACGCCCCTTTATTCATGGAGGGCTGGCAAGACCCTTTCTCGGTGGTTTGGTTTTACTCCTCTGAGTCCTCACCCCCTCTGCTCCCGCCCTCTCTGTCCTCCAGCTTTATCAGTTGAGCTTCTGTTTCCAAAGGACCATTTCTTGGTCGTATTAACTTTTCTCCATTGTTTTTCTATTTTATTCTTTTCTGCTCAATCTGGGTATAATCTATTGCTCTATTCTAGTTCCTTTAAATACAAATTCAGCCTTTCCGTTTGAGCTGTTCTCTGTTGTCGCATGATTTTTCTCTAAGCGCCGTTTTAACTGTATCACTTAAACTTTGATATACCATGCTTTTGTCTTCATCCCTCTCAAATTATGGTCTGATTTTTCTTGAACTGTTTCTACCTTTATTGAAACATAATAGACATAACTGCATGAGCTTAAGCTGTGCAGTAGGATGGTTACGTTGGGAAACAGTTACTGCTATGAGCTTATATTTTCTGTGATACAATGTCACTGCGATAAGGTTAATAACATTGCGAAACAATGTTACTGGGATGAAGTTGTATTTGCCTGTGGTTTCTTTCCCGCGACATCGATTACCTAAGCGTGGATGGCTTGCTTTCTGCAGATTTGTGAATTTCCACGGAGCAGGACGTGTGTCCTTCCTTTGTCACGTGCAGGATTCTGCGGGCATCTGTCTGTCAGATGCTGCCGGCCTCGTGTGTCATTCAGATCTTCTGTTTCCCCGTTCATCTTCTTCCGAGTTTTTCTAGCCCTTATTGAAAGTGGGGTATGGAAGTCTCCAACTATTATCCTTTAATTGTCTATTTCTCCCACAAATTATGTCGCTTTTGCTTCACGTCCTTTGGGTTCTGCTGTTAGATGCATGTGAGGTTAAAAGTATGTCTTCTTGACAGGCTGGCCATTTGATCATCATAAAATGTCCTTGTTTCTCTTTAGTGACAATTTTTTTTCTTAAAATCTATTTTTGTCTGATATTTACATAGCTCTTCGGTTCTCCTTTGGATAATGTTTTCATAGTATGTATTTTTCATCATTTTACTCTAATCTAATTGTGTCTTTGTTTCTAAAGGGTCTCCCTGATAGAAAACATAGTCAAACCACATTTTCTTATCAGTTCCGACAATGTCTGCCTATTGGTGGAATTTTATATCTATTTATCTTGATGCAATTACTATTGATAAAAGTTGTGTGTCTTGCATTTTATTCCTCATTTCTGATATGTCACTTAACCAACATTGCCTCCTTCTGTAATTTCTAACGAACACTTCTAATTCCCTAGCTGTTTTTTTGAATTATTTTCGCATTGGTTGTCATGGTGATTACAATTCACACGTTAACTTGAAACAATCCAATTAACATTAATATAAATGTAATTTCACCCTATAAATTAAAAAGCAGTTCCAGCGTAACTCTGTTCCTTCTCTCATTTCTTCGTACTATTATTCTTCTATAAATTATCACTGTGTTCATCGCAAATCTATCACCGTTTTAAATAAATGCTCAGGAAAGTTGTGTATCACATCAGATAGATGGAGAAAAAGTTACAACCAGAATCCAACAGTGTTCTCCCGTACTCGCCCACGCCACTGTCCTTACTTGTGATCTTGATTTATTTGTGTGGGTTCCGGTTACTGTTTGGTGTCCTATCATGTGTCCCCAAAGACCCGCTCCGTTTCTTGGAAAGCCTGACAATTAGGGACACAGTCTGCCCGTCTGGTTCATCTGAGAGGACCTGCTTTCGCAGTGATGGATAGGAGCCCTACAGATACGGGGTTCTCATTGGACATTATTTTTCGTTCGGAGTTCTCCCTACACCCTCCGACGGTGTCCCCGAGGTGTTTACGGCTCTGCTCATTTGTCTCTGTTCCTTTTTCTTTCTTCAGCACGACACGAGTAATCTCACAGGTCCCTTATCCGCGTCTGTTGCTTCTTTCTTCCGCCACGTTAAATCGGCTCGCGGCCCCTGGGGTGGCTTCCTCAGCGATTGTGAGTTCCGACTCCGTCGTTCCCGCGTGTAAAACGGTGGCTTTTATGGATGTTCTCCGAGTCCGGCTTTGAGGATCGCTTGTTCCCGCCGTTTCTCACGGCGGACACGTCACCCCTGCCGGTGGGAACCGGGGGCCCTGCAACTTGGGCGCGAGGGTTTGTGTTCGTCCGCCAGGCGTCGGGTTGTAGCCGTAGGTACCAGAAGCTTCGAATTTCTCTGCTGGCCTCTTCCCCGCTCCCAGCTTCGAGGTTTCTTTATGAGCTAAGCGTTTGCAGCAAGAACTGGTATCTTGCTGGGGTGGCCGTTGGGCTCCGGGGCATGACACGAAAGCCGCCTCGGTGTGGCGAGGGAGGGGTCAGTGGGGGGCGAGGCCCCACAGGTGAGTCTCAGACTTTGGTTCGCCGCGTCTCGGGGCTGCGGTGTTTCTGGGTACCTTGTCCCTCTCCCAGGGGCGAGGGTGAGACGCTGCCCTTTGCTCCCCTGCTGGGTCCCCCGCTCAGCACCCTTTGCTCCCCTGCTGGGTCCCCCGCTCAGCACCCTTTGCTCCCCTGCTGGGTACCCCGCTCAGCACCCTTTGCTCCCCTGCTGGTCCCCCGCTCAGCACCCTTTGCTCCCCTGCTGGGTCCCCCACTCAGCACCGCCTCAAGCGTTCCCTGAAGTCCCTGTCTTCGGTTCTCTCCTGGGCTGTCCCCTTCGTGCGACCCGAAGGCTGCAGGAGAGTGTCCCGCTGCCCGGGACAAGCGTTCCAAACCGCCCTCTGCAAAACCGCGCCGGCCCACACACGACCGTGCTCGTAACAGAGGAGCTTCAGGACGCGTGTCGCGAGGGTCCTCTCCTCCTCGTCCCCTGCCCTGTGCCTCCTCGGGGCCTGCCCGACCTGGCGGGGATCCCCGAGTGAAAGCCCCCCCCCCCCGAAAGGGCCAGGGCTCTGGGCCCCGGCTGCCACGCGTCTCTCACTAACGTTGGTTCACACTCAGCCTCCATCACGTCGTCAAGTTACAGTGAAGCGCCCCGAGCTGTCGGCGGTGCCCCCCTCGCCGCTGCTAGGAGCTCGCAAAGGAGGACAGTGCCAGCGGCCGCCACCGCCTGTCCAGGAAGAACTGCACGGGCCTGGGGTTCCGAGCTGCAGTGGGGAGGGCGGGCTCCCGTCTTTCATCGGTTAGGGAGCAAATAGGAAGCCGTGTTTCGGAGGCCCGGAGGGATGGGCGTCCCAAACAGCACGAGGGGGAGGAGAGGGCAGCTCCGGTCGCCGGAGAAAGATGAGCGATAAATTTATAGAGGGCGTGGCATACGGGTTTCTTGCTCCTCCGAGGCCCCTGTGGATTCAGTTCACCGTCGTGGCACGTGCGTGGCCCACGTGCACGCCCGTTGTCCCTGCGGTGTCACACGGGCCGCTGCTTGTCACGGGGTTGCTGGCTACTGTTGTTCTCCGTGACCAGGCACATCTTTCCTGGACTGGGCTCCCGAGCTGACACGGGCGTCCGCATGGTGGCGGGGAGCCTGCGACTTGGCAGGGGCGCGCGAAGGCCCTGGAAGTGAGTTACGGCTTCGCGAGGAGGGGATTGAGAAAGCAGATGCATGCTGGGAAGCCTCGCCCGGATCCGAGAAACGTGAGCGGAGCTCCCCGCGAGCTGCTCCCCTGGCTCACGCCGTGACAGCGCGGACGACGGGTCCCGGGAACGCCGTGGAAACAGTCTCTGGCCCCTGAAGCTCCGGGTGACACCGTCGGATGTGTGTGGGGGGGTCCTAAGTAGGTGTGGAGTGACCAGCTCGTAGTACAACGCGATCACCAGATGACACCTCAGTGTCACATGATTTTAGAGTGACCGGGAGGCAGGAAGATACGATGACATTTCTGGGAGCCGTGCCCCGGACCCTCAATCCTCCGTTCACGGTGTGACATAAGAAGTTGGAAGTCGCAGGGAGTCGTGACAGTGACTCCGGGGGATTGGGGGTGAGGGTCGTGGTGTCCCGTAGGCTGCTTGCAATGCTGGACGTCTTGGGACCTTCCAGGAGATCCCCGAGGGGCCGGAGCCCACGCCACTCGCCCATCTCCGTCTCCACCTGCCCCATCACCCCTCCATCCGACCAGAACGTGGCCTCACATCAGGCTCCCCTCCGCTCTCCTGGCCCGCAGGGCCACTAGGTCCAGGGAGCACCCAGAGGGCTTCCTGAGGGAGGCAGCGGCCGAGTAGGAAACATGTCACGCTGATGATGAAGATGCTCAATAAAGGGGTGAGACAGCCCTAGCGCGTAAGGCGTCGAGAAACACGTTCCTGCTGAACAGAATTCCTTGAAGAGTGTCCCGCAGCCTCAGCCGGGAGGGGCCGATGCCGAGTTTCCTGAGGGCTGAGGTCAGCGCTTGGCCGGGCCGAGGGTTTCTGGAGCCGGAATGGAAAGAACAGCCAGCTCGACGGGGAAGTAACGTGAACCAGACCGTGCTTCCTGCCGGCGGCGCCCGCCAGGCCCCGCTCCCCGAGGGCGCCCCCGCCTCAGCCCCAGTCTCTCTGTTTATCACAGTGGAGAACGCCATTTTCTGCTTTCGACAAAGGGGGACAGTCTCGTGAGCCTGGGGGGAAGGAGGTGCGAGTGTGGAGGCAAGAGGTGACACCCCGTGGGAGCACTGGTGGGGAGCCGGCCTGGCTGGGGGCCCCGTCCAGGGCTCCGCTTCGCCCGGGTCCCTTACAGAGGCTGCGGGGCAAGTCGGGGTCCTGGCGTTCTGAGCCTTAGTGCCTCTGACCCCCCTCCTCACCCTCCCCCCAAAACTCTCGGTGGGTGAAAGTCCACTTTTCTGCCAGCTCCGTGGAGCGAGAAGTCGGCCACGTGTTCACAGAAGTTCACCTGCGCCATCTCCCCTGACACACTTGCTCCAGGGGGGACTTCGGGCCGGACCCCGGGTTCTGCCCGGCGCGTTGCAAGCGAACCAGCTCTGGCTCTGCCTCAGGCCACGGCCAGTGTGTCCCACTGGACCCCCCTGCAGACGGCAAAACCAAAATGAGTGTGTTCACTTTTAAATGTTCACATACAAATGTCTGTAAAATGTCTCAGGTATGTCTTATTAATTACACACGACTCTATTATATTAATGCAAGTGTCGCATTGGTAATAGAGTACTAATAGTGCATTATAACAAATATTAAAATACTTTGGAATATATTCTTAAAAATTTTTTAACGCATTTTATTTTATTTTTTAGCATCTTATTTACAATTAAATGTATTGGAGTGACATTGGTGAATAAAATTACATAGGTTTCAAGTGTACAATTTACTAATACATCCTATGTATGTTGTAAAGTGCGTTCACCACCCAAAGTGCGATTTCCTTCCTTCCGTCACCATCTGTTTGACCCCCGTGCCCCTTATCCCCCTCCCCCCTCATCTAGGTGTATCAATGTAGCTGCTCTACAGACTTAATGATTCTGTTCGTTTCCGGAGTTCAGTGCAGTGACTTGGCATTTTTATACAATGGTGGTCTTCTGTCACCGTGAAAACTGATCTAAAATGAATCTGAAATCATAGAAAGCAGCCGGAAGCAGGCAGATGCTGAGGGGAGGTGACAGTTCTTAGGGTCTGGTGCTGGCAAGGATCCCACTGTTTTGAGGTTTTTACCCCGAGGGCAGTTTCTAGTCTCTGTCCATGGAGGGCCCAGAACATTTCCACGGAACACCAGGGTGGAGTCGGGGGCAGTCACGTGCAACCGAAAATGAGGAGGAGGTCTCAGGAAAAAGAGACCGCTTACACTCTGCCCAGCTCTGCGGGCGACCCCTGAGGTCGGCACACAGGGCGGACTCCAGGCCACCCAGCGGAGACCCAAGCCGAGACTTCAGTCTCCACCGGAAACAGGGGAGGGAGATCCAGTTTGTAGTTATCGGTCCACGAATTAACTGCCTGATTTAGATACACACACACACACACACACACACACACACACACACACACACACGAATTATTCAGAAAAACACAATCAAGATCGCTTATAATGGATCATTCAGAATGTCCAGTACACAACCACAAATTATTCAACTTATGAAGGGACAGGGAAATGTGACACACTCAGAAGCAAAGACAATACACAGACACAGAATATCTGGTCGTCGGGACAGCAAGGGGGCCGATTGTGACAGTGATAAGCAAGTCAGAATCAGCGGCTTCGGGTGCCGTGGTCAGCCACGCGTCCCGTTAAGGCTTCCGCTCTTCAGGAGCCTTGCCGAGCTGGGCTCTGGTGGGACACAGGACTGCCGTACGTGGCCAGGTAGAAGCCAGGGTGTTTTGAAGTGAGGCTGTCTGCAAAAATGGTGCCCAGCCCCTGGTGGCAGGAGTGTGAGGGTGTGTGGCCAGTGGCAGGCGGGCTGAAGGTCTTCCTTCTCCCTCCTGATGTCTGGGGCGAGGCACCTGATGTCGGGGTGATGGGGCACCTCTGTGTGTGCGTGTATCTTGGCCGGCCCACCCCTCTGCCTCAAGTTCTCAGCTCATGAGTAAGTTCTGTTTGTCCATTTCTTATTTGTTGTTTGGGTTTTTGTGGGTGCGTTCCGCGTGGGTTTTCTTTTTGAGAAAACTACAGATAATCGCACTCTCTATGCGTCAGCGTCATCATTTTTCACAAGGCGACCACAGAAAAACAGGGCCGGCATCTCAGAAATATCCCTTGCTGTCATGCCACCCCAGTCATGCCGCCGTCTGGCCATTAGGGGTTTATCTCGTGTGCAGAAACAGACTTTGCTGCAGCCAGAGAGGAGCTGTCCCCTGCTCATTAAGTGGACGCGACAGTCACAGAGAGCACAGGCGGGGGGCCTCTGTCCTAAGAGCCCTTTAAGGTGGACGGAGGGAGCGTTCTGGAGGGCTGAATTAACAACAGCAAAGAGAAAAAAGTCACGCTGTGCCCCTGGTCATCTCCATCCCTGTGACCCGTGCCCCAAAGTAACCGGGACCCGGACAGCTGGACAGGGACGGGGTGGCAGGAACCGCGGGCGGGCGTCAAACTCGGTCTCATCGCATCCATCCGAGAAGAGCCGTTTCCTGCGCCCCGCCCCTTCGGGAAGCGCGCCTCGGGCCGGGGAGCAACGGTTGCCAAGGGAACGCGGGTACCAGCCCCGCCCCCGGCGCTGGGCGCGGCCGCGCACGCGCAGTCGCCGTGCTGCACTGCAGGGCCCGCTCTGCGCCTGCGCAGGTCCTGGCCCTGGCCGGAGGGGGCGGCGGCTGCTCGTTGTCGCCGTCCCCCGCCCCCGAGCTCATGGTGGCTCAGTCATTTGCTGGTTCTTACGGTCAACTGATAAAAGTGGCCCGCACGCCCGTGGGAGGCCTGCCCGGTGGAGGCGGCTGAGTTGGGCTTGCAGTGGGCCCAGCGGGGTCCCGGGGCGGGGGGCTCACGGGGCACCCCGAGGCGCTTACTGGGGAGAAAGGAGAAGGAAGCTGGGGTTTGACACGGGGGGAACGATGAGGCCAGAGGAGGGTGTCACCAAACAGGGCACATTGAAGAAAAACCCAGCAGAGCCGTGAAAAGAGCGGGGAGAGACGGTTCAGCCCAGAGGCCCCGGGCCGGGCCAGGGGGTCCCCCACACGTGCAGGGCTGTGGGGAGGAGGAGAGCAGGACAGCCCCGTGGGCAGTGACATGTCAATGTCAGACGTACCAACGGCAAGGTCAGCGGAGACCTTTGCAAGCGCAGAAACCCTTTCGAAGCGACTGGAAGGTGACCGCTCTGTGACCCCACAGCGACCCCCTGTCTCGGTGACCCCATCTCTCACTCGAGAGAGTCCCCAGAGCATGGCTGCCAGCTCAGCCCCCTGGAACCCTTCCCAGCGCCCCCGAGGCCGCACCCTGGTGCCCTCCGAAGTATGTTGTCACTGTAAGAAGACATACGGTCTCAGGTGCGATCCTTGCCCTGGCCGCGGGCCCAGAGTGGGCTTGACGGACGGGTAGGTCTGGCTGGAGGCCCAGGACAGCCGCACGCCCCGCAGGTCGCCGGCTCTGCGGGCGGTGACAGCCAGACACGAGAGAAACACGCGCAGCTAATGGCGTGATGGCCCTCAAACTCACTTTTACAATATTTGGCCGAGAGTTCGTTGCTGACAGCATAAAACTTCCATGTTAGAGAAAAATGCATCACCTCTCTCCTGTCGAAGGTGAGGATGTGTCATGTGACAGATAATTGTCCCGTATTGCCGTACCTCGAATTTTCCTATAACCTGCCCATTTTCCAATGGGTGCTTAGTCTTTTAATAACTTACAGAAAATCCTTCATATTATCAAGTTATAAAAGTTGCAGGTATGGCTACCAAGCTTATGGTTCATCTTTTCCCTTTTTTACATTATCTTCTGCTGATTTTAAACCCCTGGAACTTATTTTTATAAATGATTTAAAATAGGAATTTAGCTATATGTTTTCAAATGTATCAGAGACAGACATTGCAACGCAAAATTTTAACGTTTCAACGTTATCCAATTTGGAATGCTCAAACTAATTAATAAGTTTCTGTATACACTCAAATGTAAATTTAAACGGTTTTTATTTTAATTTATCATACATATTTATAATTTCTCCAGAAGCGATCAACTAAAACGAAACTCTAAGTTGAGGATTTTGCCGGTCCCAGCAGTCAAAAGTTCCAAAGAACCACTGAAGGCAGATTTTTTCCCCCAAAGCATTAAAACTAAATGAAGGATAATTCAAATCAGGGGACTATTTTTCTGATTGATCATTCCTATCACTTAAAGGCTATTCTTTCAAGAGCCTTTTCTGTCTGTTTGTTTTACTTTTAGTTTTTTTAGGGGGGAGTAGGGGGTGTAATATTTGTCAATAAACCTCTCCTGGGCCTTCCCTTTCTTAAGATTCCAACCCAACAGGTCCCCAAGTCTTTGCCAGGTGGGATCCTGGCTATGACAGATTTTCAGCCTGAGGGAGAGGGTGGTCTCCAATCCTCGTCCGCACCCAAACCCACCAATGTCAGCCTTTGAACCGGGACACCGGCACCGCGGAGGGGGGCGAGTCCCTCACACACCCTGTCCACTGCTTTAAAACCGGCTCCAGGCGGCTTCGTCGGGATGGTCACAGCGCCATCTGCCATTCAAAACTGGGCAAGAGGCAAAGTGCTTCAGAAACCCCCCGGGAACTGAGCGGAAAATGGTGCTGAATACAGGGGAGGGGGCAGAACAGACTCAGAAGAGGTGCAGAGGGGCTGGGGACGTGGCGGTGAAGGATGTCGGTGGAGCAGGAATTTTAAAACATCAAGAATAATTCCTAGTTGCTGCGAACGTGAATTATTAGAGGAAATGGTGCAGTCCAGGCGTTTGGGGGGTGGGATGCGTTTCGTGCCCAGAGGCGCATCCGTTCTGTCCGGGATGCGGGGTGCGGGGTGGGCAAGCGCCCTGGGTGAGCTTCCCGGGGGGTAGGGGGTCCTCGAGGCAGGAAGGGGAGAGCAGCGTGAGGAGGCACCTCTGTCCCTGTGCCCATCTGTGCTGGGCGCCTCCTGCCACCCTCTGGACGCTGGCATTATCGCCGCCAGGGGCCTGGGAAACTGGCGTGAGGCCCAGCGGTCGAGCTGGGCCACTTTTGCCTCGTGCTGCTGCTTCCTGCCCCTCTCCCCGTGGCTTCCGAACTGTCATTTCACTCTGTCCCTGACTCCTGAGATCTGAGTACTTATTTATCTAATCAATATTCATCGGCACCGTTCCACAGGCTGAGCGCCGTCCTAGGGGCTTGAGGTGTCTTAGCATATGCAATAAAGCTTCCTGCTCTCATAAGTTTACGACTATAACGTATGTCACATATTTATAGCTTATGCATGTTAAATCACATAGTAGGAAGACGGGGAGGAGAGTGCGGTGGGCAAAATATAAAAAGGCAAACTTATCAGGGTAAAAGGGATCGAGAGTGCTCGCTTGGGGGCTTGCAAGTTTCAAAACTGAATATGGGGTTTGGGACAGGGCTGGACTGAGGTGACTTTGGAGCCGAGATTTGCAGGAAGCGAGCGAGTTAACCGGGCAGCGCAGAGCCGGGGGCGTCCCAGGCTGGGAGCAAAGGCCAGCCAGAGGGCTCGTGTGTCAAGGGAGTGACAAGGGGCCCGGGGCAGCTGCAGCGTGGCCCAAGTCGCAGGGGTCACTCGCAGCCACCAGCAGCATTCCAGGAATGGCTTCCACCCATACAATGGGTGGCTGGTGGGGGAGGGGCGGGGGGAGAAGCAGGAAGACATCGGGGGCCAACTTGGCCACCCTGCAGTGGCAGATGGCGGGCGCTGCCCAGGTTACGTGTCACGTGCGTTTCTGTCTGCCTGACCTTCGGTCTGATGGCACTGTGGGGTCGCAAGTCCCTGACGCAGGGAGGGGTGACGGAGGGTGGACCGTCTGAGGAAGAGCAGAGCGCTGTCCCCAGGAAGTGTTAAAACGGAGCAAGAAATGAAGCATTTAGCGGCGCTGTCCCTCAGCGCATTGCCCCAAAAAGGCCTGCGTGGCCGGGTGCTGGGCAGGGCCTGGTGGTCTGGAAGATGGCCACCATGACACCGGGACCCCGAGGTGTGAGCCGATGGCCCTCAGCCTGACAACGAAGGCACAGCGAAGGGCAGGGCAGGGTGACACCAGCGGGCAGGCGTGGGGCAGGGGCCGGGTGACAAGCCCCGACCTCCGCGCTCCGTCCGTCCGTCCCTGGCTCCCTGTGCGGCCCCCTCCGCGGCTCCCCGCACGTGGACCCGCATGCGTGCGGGTGGCGGGCTGACCACGGTCCCTGGCCATGACCAGCTGCAGGGGCCGCAGGGAGGTCAGGGGCAGGGTCGTCACGCGCCACGCGAAAGCACGAGGGCGCGGGGTTCGGAGACGCTGGGGCGGGTTACGCACGGCCGTCTCAGCCCGATCCCGGGGACCTGGCCTCGGCCCCCCGGTTCCGAACGGCCCTGTCCTAAACTGTCGGCTTAGGGACAAGGACAGGTGCCTGGGCCTTGTCCCAGTGACAGGGAGCGTCTGAGACGCATGTGCATCAGGAGGCCCCCCGAAGACCACCAGCTGGCGGCCCCCATCCCGCAGGCCACGTCCAAGGCTGGTCCCGGGTCCCAGGCTGGTGGCCCAGAGTGTCCCCAGCGCGTCCCGGGCCTGTCGAGCGACAACTCGAGGTGGGGCCGCTGAGGTCTGCGCGGCCCTCGGTCTACGCGGCCTCGGAGCGGCTGTGACGCGTGTCCCCAGCCGGGCGGGGGGCGCGGTGCTGCGAGCATGTGGCGGGAACAGCCCGAGGGAAGCCGGGGACGTGTCGCCGCTTCCGCCCAGGCAGCCGACCTGGAAGGGGCGCCCCGCTCGCCCCAGGCTCGCCGGCCTCCGGGACAGACGGGGACGGGGCTGCCACCTGGTGCCCTGGGTGCGTCTTCCGGGGGCCCGTGTGTCATCGGAGCACCGCGGCGGCGTCGCTGTGCCCCGTGTCCCTCGTGGTCGTGTCCACGGGAGGGGGGAAGATGAAAGAGGGGACGATGACTCCTTAAGGCCCCTCGCTGAGTCCCCAGGTCGCCCCTCTCCTGGCCGCTTGGCGGCAAAACAGACTCAGGGACGGCGGCATCATCGTGTCTCTGCTGGCCGCCCTGGTGGGGTGCAGGGGGGCCCGGGGCTGACTTGGGAACGGGGAATCACAGCACTGTGACGAGGGGTGCAGAGCCGGACGGCCGCCTCACACTCTGGGTTGGCGTGGATGCGGTGACAGTCACACTGTCACTTCTCACGTCCGCGGCGTCCCCGTGCGTGGCTTGTCCTGGGAACTGTGTGCAGACCCGCGTCCCTCCCAGGGGCCCTGGCAGGGGTGTGTCAGTGACAAGCGGTCGTGTGCGGTCACGTGGTCAGATTGCTTTGTTCTGTCCCACTGGGTCACCCGTGCCTGTGTCCTGGTGTTAGAATGACGTGCGTCCCGCATTTCGTGTGCCCGTCAAGGGTCCTGTCAACACAGAGGGGCGTCATGGCGACGCGCGTTGGTCCCCGTGGACCTCAGGTGCAGCAGCAGCAGCAGCACCCGCCCCACGGCCCTGCCACCGCCGGCCCGACCACGGAGCCCGTCTCAGGAGGGCGGGCGGGACAGCGAGCGCACGTGCCCGTGGACGCAGCTCGATGGTGTTTGCGCTCCATCTCGACCTCTCCCCTCAGCCGGCGAGGCTCTCCTTCTGGTCCGGCGGAGGAGCAGGGTGCCTTGGCTCCCTACCCTGACGGCCCAGAACCTTCTGCTGCCTCCGTCTCCCTCAATTTCGCGTGTGTGCCGAGCAGTTCGTTCTTGAGCTCAGTGACGTCTTCTCTCGTCCCTTCCCATCCCTCACTCAGAGACGCCCGTGGGCTCGCCGAGCGCCGTCCCTGGCGACCGCCGTGCCACGCTGCACGTGGTCATCCCGCAGAGCGCCCAGTTCACCCCTGGCGACAGTCTCTGCTGTGCTCTGCGGCGTCTGAGCATGGGCCGCCACGTCTCCGACCTGGACGGACGGCCGTTTCCTTGCCGTGCTCCCAGCCTCCGTGCACAGAAGGTCCGCCTACCCTCTCCCCGTCTTCCCTAAACGTGTCTTCACTGTGTTTGCCACCAGCCTCGTTTTTGTCACAGTGCCACCGCCCTTCTGAGTTCCCAGGTGGGCAGCAAACTCCCCCCAACAGCGGTGGCTGTTGATTCTGTGGGCCAGCTCCGTGGCCCTCCTGACCCATGGCCAACCAGCCAGGCCGGACCGTCTGGGATGGCCTCTCACACGCACAGTGGGGCTTGGTGGCAGGTTAGGGGACCGGGATCACTTGGCAGGAGGCCGCTCATCCTCCAGCCAGCTGGCCCAGCCTCCTCCTCAGACTTGTGACCCGGTCAAGGGGCGCAGGAGATGGCAAGCCCCGATGAGCAAGCGCTTTCCTCCGCATCTCTGATTGTGTCACATTGGCCATTGTCCTGTCACCCAAAGCAGTGCACGTGGCCAGATCTGGAGTGTGTGCAGATGGGGACGGCCCTGTGGCTTGGGTGCAGGGAGGGGAGTTCCTGCAGCCCGTCACCGACACGCGGGAGTCGGTGTTATGGCGAGGTGCCCGCCCTGGCTAAGGATGCCAGCGTTGGAGGGCCATGGACGGGATCGGGGACCAGTCGGGGGGACGGAAAGTCCCGTGGATGGCGAGGAGGATGGAGGTGCGGACACAGAGCGGGGCTGATCTCAGAGGAGGCGGCTCATCGCCCCGGCTGCCGGTGAGAGGGAAATAAGGTGAATGGAGGGGGGAGTTCCACCGGATGCGGGGGCCGGAGGCCCCGGTGATGCTGGAAAGGTTTGATTTTCTGGGGAGCCGGCGGTTAACCCACCCTGAGCGGGATGGGGGCTCGGAAGTGCGTGCTCTGTCTGTGGAATGCGCCGTGGTGGTTCGCGGTGCCGTAGCCTTCCGTGTGTGGAGCAAGGAGCTGGTAAGACTCTAACCCGCAGTCACTGCACACCATACCGACCACACGCGGATTGTCACACGTCTGCGCTCGGCTCACGACAGAGAGGGCACGCGACACTCTCCGGAGCGTGTCTCTGCTTTAAAATACACACCAGGCTCCTCCCGGCCGGGCAGGGCCGTTGGCAGATGGGCGGGTCCAGCTGGCAGCCCCATCTCCAAGCACCTGGGGCGGAGGTCTGCGGGCAGAGTGGGAAAGCCGCAGATAGTGTGATAAAATCACATCAGAGTGTTCCTTTTAGTTGAAATCAGAATGTGTCACATCCCGAGGACGCCCTCATCCCAGCTCCTTGGAGCCGTTTTCTGCTTCCCAGACGTGTCATCATCAGACTCAGCCGGAGGTGGCCGGCCGTCCTCGTCGATGGCAGAGGTACCGTAATCTGTCACGTGCGCAACTTCTCGAGTGTTCCCTTCAAACGTGTATGCTTTTATAAAGCAGAAACATTCTCAGAATGCGTATAAAACACTTAGACATATGGGAAAAGTAATAAATTACGTGCAGCGTATGGATGTGTAAGCATCTCTCACTTTGCATCACTCGCTTCCAGCTGGTTCTTTCCCTGAGGGTGGCTGTAGCCACCAAGCCCAGTACTGAAACTCAACATATTCGCACTCCTGTTGCCAAGCTAGAAAATACGTATCTTCCCACTCCGTGGGCCATACTGTGTTCCCTTCGTGTGAGTTGCCATTCGAGGAGGCGACAATTTGTGCATTTTTATTTTCTTGATTTCTCTGTAAGATGAAGGACCTTTTTGTATGTTTCTTGATAGTTTGTATTTTATACTCTGTGAATTTCCTGTTGGCTACAAATTGCTCATTTTCCCCGTTGGGTGGGTAATATGTGCATCTTAATCATTTTAGAAATCCCTTATCTATTCTAGAAGCCAAATCTTTGTCAGCTACAATATTGGTGGATTACCTCACTATTTTTTGAAAGGAATTCTATGTTAATTTAAACTCACTTTTGTCAATATCATGATAAAGAAACTTTTTTCCTAGATGAATGATACAGTAAATTATGCCAAAATTGCTATTGTAACTCTTTTAGATATAATTTTAAACTATGTTAATTTAAACTCACTTTTGTCAATATCACGATAAAGAAACATAACTCTTTTTCTAGATGAATGATACAGTAAATTATGCCAAAATTGCTATTGTAACTCTTTTAGATACAATTTTAAACTTAAAGAAATTTACAAGAACAGACAGAGGACTCCCATGTCCTCTTTGCCCAGATCCATCCGATGTTGACATTGTGGCCCTGTTTGATTTATCGCTCCTGTCATTCTCAGTAGATACAGACATAGACACCGCTATTTATTTCCAAGCCACTTGAAAATAAGAGCGATAAGGCGTGTCCTTTCAAACCTAAGCACATTGGACTAAATACATTCCAGCAATGCTGACAGCCTCTTACACAGCCACAGTGAAGGACAGTTAGGATTGATTAAATGCTATTATTTGACCCACAATCTATATTCAAATTTTGTCCATTGTGCCAATTAATATTGAGGACAAAGATTGAAATTACACGTGAATAATTAAATATTACTTTATATCTAGTATTTGAGGAGCCAGGAGCACATGCTCAGCTTTCAGGTCTTGTTAGTTTATCGAGTCATTTCTTAGCGTTTCTTCTCAATTCTTGATTTTTACATTTTTGAAGCGTGCACGTCCGTTCGTGTGTCAACTGCCTCTTAGTTTGTCAGATTCTGCCATGTGCTTAGATTTCTGTTATTGATCTGGGTCAATAAATTTAATACTGTTTCATACCGGTTTTGGTGACACTACCTTGGACTACTCAGTTAAGATAAGAAGTTAGTTTTTCTGGGATGAACATTTTCCCTTTGTGATCATAAAAATAATTTGTAGGGAGATGCTTTGGGATTCCGTAAACATTGTTTTAGCACGAACTGATGACTTTCTCATTCCTTCCTTATCGTTCCTTCTTCAGTTATCGTGAGTGACCTGATGTCAGGAGGGGTTCCCTTCACCCCATCCATTCATTTGCTGCTTATGTCAGTGTGGACGTGACTCTCATTTTACTCACTGCGTTTGAATCTTTTTCTGCCTTTATTTATGTTTTTAAAACTACTTTTAAATTTATAGATACACTCTATAATACAGAGAGTTCCCATATCCTTATTCAGAGTTCCTACCAAACATGACATAGCATAAGTATGGCACGTATGTTATAAATGATGAATAAATATTGAAATACTTTTATTAACTAAAAATCATACTTCGTTACATGGACTTGCCGTGTCCTCTTAGTCTCCCCAGCCCTGCGACAGTTTCTCAGAATTTCCTTGTTTTTGATGACTTAGCCGTTTTCGGGGACCGCTGAGCAAGTGCTGTGTAGGCTGCCCCTCAGCTGCGTATACCAGCTGCTTTTACCGGCTGCTTTTCTCGTGGTCAGGCCGGGTCTGTGGGTGTTGGGGGGAGGTCGCCGAGAGGAAGTACTATTTTCATCACATGCCAACGGTGCAAACTATCGATATGACGGTTGACATTGACCTTGAACTGCTGGCTGAGGCAGTGCGTGTTGCTTTCTAGACTGGGAAGTGACTTCTGTCCTATTTTCCGTACCGTATTCTTTGGAAATCAGTTGCCCTGAGCAGCCCACACTTGGGCAGTGGGGAGCTACGCTTCACCAGCTGTGTGTGTGGAGGTGTGTCTGTCTACAGAGTTTTCAGGATTCTTCTGCGTGGCTTGCCCTGTTTCCCCTTTTATTTATTAAGTTAATTTATGAAAGTCTGGACTTGTGGATACTTGTTGCATGTTGGGATGAAATCCAACACGACTTTATTTATTTTGATGCATGAAATTTCCCAACTGTGTTCTTTACTCTGATTTTTTCACACGTCCCGTCTTTTTTTCAAGCACTTCCTTACTCTCACATTTTCCTTCAAAAATGAACTCTCCAGTCCTTGCTTTTCTGATTTGAAATACTTATAATATAAAAATGTCCCATACACACACGGGTTATATTCCGTGTAATCATATTTTTTTCCCGTGATCCCTTCTTCACCAGCACTGCGGGCCCTCCAGAAGCGACCGATGCCACAGCAAAATCCTGAGGCAGGGGCTTTCTGGTAAAAGCTCTTCAAGTGAAGTGACTGAGGCAGGATTCTGTGCATGGCTTGAAAATGGCTGGGCTCAGGAAGTCATCTGTTAGCAGTGGGCTTCTTCGCTGCGGGTCTTCCGCTTTGTTTCCTTGTTGCTTTTGTCTGATGACTCTCAATTTTCCGGTACCTCGCCCACTGCCTCAAATGGGCTTTTTCTGCCTATTCCAAGATGCGCATGTGCGCGTGCACGCATGCACACACGCTCACACACACACACACACACACACACACACACACACACACACACAATCACTGTTCATGGATGGGCCCGGGGTTTGGAGTTCGAGAACTCTCCTGAGCCCGGACCAAACCCTGGATCGTGGGAGCGCCCCCCTGAGCCCGCCCCGTGCGTGGTCACAGACTTTATCTGGCAGGGTCTTCTCCGCGCATGGAGCGAACCCTCTCTGCGCCCCGCTTGCCGAAGCCCCGAAATCTGCCCGCGATAACCGAAGCCAGTATCCGGCCTCCAAGAACCGGGCCGCCCTGAACGTATTTTCCTGGTGAACGCATGTGAGCTGTGGGTGTCAGGATCGCGGGCAGCTTCCCAAAAGCCGTGTCACAGCGACATCTATCATCGAAAAACGGGAGTACGGGAGTGAAAGCTTCCGCCGCGGAAAACCCGGCTCCCGGCGCGGCCGGAGGGCGTGGTTGGTGGAGGGAGAGAGATCAGCGTCCCGGGGAAACCGGAGTGGGGGACCCCCGTGCCCCTCGGTGAGGACAGGATGAGAGTACCTTGTGAGTTACGCAAGTAAGAGAAGCTGACTTGGAATAGTTTTTCTATTACAGAAATGAACAAATTGAAAGAGTCCTCTCCAGTATTTCTTTTTTCTATTTCATCCCACACTGCCTTTTAAACGTGTGTCTACGGTTTCCGCGGTGCCACCTCGATGGAGCCCTATCCCTTCTGATCTCAGAAGCTCAGCAGGGGCGGGCCTGGTCAGTACTTGGATGGGAGACCGCCTGGGAAGCCCAGGTGCTGGAGGCGTAGAAGATAAAATAAGGGATAGTAAGCTGACAAGGTTCTTGCAATCTGTGAGGTCAACCAAGGGTGGCCTCACCTAAAAGAAATAATAATAAAAAATAAATGCGTATTCATCCAGGTTTTTTCAGGACATTTACAAAAATATTAGAAACTGTATCAGTATCTAAATCTACATATAGATTTAGATAGAAACATAGGTTATCAGATTTTTCATAACATTTTCAACTGCATATACATTTTATACATATTTCTATATATTGAATATATAGAAATAAATAGAATAGACTACATATGTGACATTCACATTTTCCAAACTGATTTCTATTTAGTGTTTTTATTTGTTTATATTGATTTTTATCTATAGTGATTTTCTCTGTCACTAAATACACAGCTACATTATTTTTCTTAGCATTCTGTATACCCTGGATTTTGTCTATACCCCACGGATAAACATTTACTTTCTTATTTTTCACTTCTGCAGAAAATGCCACGGAGGACTAAAATTTTACCCTTTAGTAAAAATAAAAGTAGAGGGTTCAAAAGAGGCTTCAGCAAGATATATCTTACCTTAAAACGTGTGAGTACCAAATATGCAGTTGTCAAACCTGAATATTAGCAAATTCATCTTTTCTCCAATCAGGCTAACGTGGCTTTTGTTACTACTTTATCTTTTGAAAACGACGCCCTCGTGTGATTTAATGTGTGTTGAAAATTAGGTTGCTTTTGTTTTTATTAATTTGGAATCAGTCTGTATTCTGAGCATTACTCTAAATACTACACTACAGATATATTTTCTAAATGTTTGACTATTTGTAGTCTTAGTCAAGCTATTTTACCTAAACCATTTTATAGAAAAAAATATAAATCTTCATTTTTATTATTTCTGGATTTCATGCATCTATATAAAAAATATTTTTTCATTTAAAACACTATTACATCTGGGATTTATGTACATATAATGGCAAAGATGGAGCATCTAAGATGACTTTATGAATGAATGGTTGATAATGCTAATTTTTAAAAATCTACCCATCCACTGTGGGTTGTGGATTTTCCTTAGAAGCCCGTTTGTATCAAGGCAGGTTCTGTACCGCATAGAAGTGCACTCAGTTGTGGGGCAGTGTTACTGTTACTACTTGGTGCCTTTGCTTCGCTCTGCGCTCTCGCTGCTTCTGGGACACCTGACTCAGTGCCTTAAGGCACACGCTCCTTTGGAACGTCTGTGTGTCACATGCAGCATTTGAGAGATGACCTGTAAGACGCAGGTACAGAACCTGCAAACTGTAGGACTCGACAAAGCGACCTGAAACGCGTCGTCCGCAGCGCAGCGGCAACAGTTCGCTTCGCGCTGACACTTGTCGTGCAAAGGGACGGGGAGGATGTGGACCCGAGGGGCGGGGCGGAAACGGCGATCCGGAAGCGTATTTTTTTTTTCTTTTTCCCCTCCTTGACTTAGAACAGCCCGGCGGCCCGCGGCGGAGCTCGAGGTCTCGGGCGCCGGCCGGGCAGGTCGGCGCTCCGTTCCCGGCGCGGGCCGGGCCACGTGACAGGCGCCGGTGGGCGGGGCCCGGCGCCGCGTCCTGGTCCTTCCGGGCTTCCGTCCGCGCGGCTTCCGCCCGCGCGGCTTCCGCCCGGTCCGCCCGCGTTTGAGGTTCCCCGCGCAGCCGGGCCCGCGGCCGTTGGTTCCGAGTGGGTCCGGGGGAGGGTCTCGGCCGCCGGGCTTGGGCGTTCGCGTTCCGGCGTTGAGCGGAATTGGCTTTTTCTAGACAATGCGGAAGTGTGGTTTCACATCCGTCTGTCCCCTTTTGATGTCCGTGCTGCGTTTCGTGCTTCAGCTTAATTCCGCCGGCCGGGGCTTGGCGGCCGTTGGCGGCGACACCGGCCTTGAGGGTCGCGCCGCCTTTGCCCGGCAGCCCCCGGTGGAGGCTTTGAGTGTTTCACTCTCTCTCATCCACCGCACCGGCTCCGGGAGCAGAATTTTTCCCAAAATTTAACGCATTATCTGAAAAAATCTGTGATGATTGCCAGCGTCCAACCTCGCTTCAGCACTAAGACCTCCGTGATTTACCCCAGTCTCCTACATTCCATTTTAGCGTAACTTAAAGTTGTTTGATGAGTTTCAAAACGGCGTCTCGCCAACGCTTTTTGAGCCCCTCCTGGTGGCGACCCCTCCTGCTTGTGACCTCTGCCCCTTGACCTCACCGTGCCCCTCCTGGTCTTTGTCTCACTGTGAGCCCCTGCGCCACCCATGCTCGGGCATCTGTCTTGCGCAGACACCTCTCTGCTGGTGTATCGCACAAAATGCGCAAGGTCTGCCTTCCTTCTTACGCATTTTAAATCACTGCGAACTTATCTGTGTCTTCTGCACTCTGAGAATTATTGTAGAAGTTCATTAACAAAGAGAAAGGGGAGGAAGCAGGGGAAATCCAATACCGTGAAATTTTAGTATGTTTGTTCATTTCGCGACCCAATGATCTCCTTTATACGTTCAGCGGCGTATACGTTATTATGTTGATGTTTCTAACTTTTTTTACTTTGTTCAATGGATTTTATTTTTTGAGCAGTGTTAGGTTCCCAGCAATACTGAGATTCCCACGTACCTCCTGCACCCACAGCACAGCCTCCCCCGTTATCATCGCCCCCACCCACCAGAGTGCTACCTGAGTTACAACTGATGAGCTTACATTGACACATAGTTTATCGCCCAAAATCTATAGTCTGCATTAAGGTTCACCGTTGGCGTTTGTGCACATGAGTTAGGACCAGCTTCTCGTGACACGCATCCACCATCATGGTATTGCAGCGGTTCCACCGCCCTCCCGTCCTTCCTGCGCTGCCTGTTCATCCCTCCCTGGTAATGCCTGGCCACCTCTGAACTCTTTGTCTGCACAGCTCTGCCTTTTCTGGAATGTCACAGTCGGAATCATACAGCCTTTTCAGATTGGCTGCTTCCACCGAGTCACATGCATTTACGTGTTCTCCATCTTTTCACGGCTGGGTAGCCCGTTCCTTTAGTGCTGACCGATATTCCATCGTCTGCTGTGTCAGTTTATCCGTTCACCGACCGAGGGTCGACTTGGTTGCTTGCCGGTTTTTGCAGTTACAAATGACACTGCAGTGCACACCCACGTGCAGGTGTTTGTGCGAACACGTTTTCAGGTCCTTTGTGTGTGTACCAAGGGGCTTGATAATCGAATCACCTGGGAGGAGGATGTTTAGATTCACAGGATGCTGCGTTCCAGCGTGGCCACACCATTTGGCATTGCCACCAGCAACTATGGGCGTCCCCGTGACGCCACATACTCGCCGGCGTTCGGTGCCCTCGGCGTCCTGGGCTTCCTCCGTTCTCCTTAAAATAATTTTTATTTTTCAGTTACAGTTGGAAGACAATATTAGTTTCAGCTGCACAGCACAGTGGTTAGACGTTTACATACCTTACGAGTGGTCCCCCAATAAGTCCAGGCGCCCCCCCCCCCGCCGGCACTGTACACAGTAATTACAATATCATGGACACTGTTCCCTGAGCTGGACTGTACATCCTGGTGACTATTTTGTAACTCCCAATTTGTCCTTAACCCTTTTACTTCTCCCGCCCAGCCCCTCCCCACCCTCCCATCTGGCAACCATCGGATCATTCTCAGTGCCTCCCTGTGTCTGTCTCTGTGTCTTAGGCAGGGCTGCTATGCGTCCCAGTCTCAGCAGAGTGGCCTTATGTGGTAAGGGTCCTGTGGGTACCAATGGCACACTCAGTCACCTGAGCCGAGTGCTCCAGGTGTGTCCCTTGTGTGTCCCCCTGGTAGTTGAGCCTTGGCTGCTGTTGGCACATCAGTGGGAGGGACTGGGGCTCTCTGGCTGATGGTCGTGAGGACTGGCCGTGACTGTGAGCTGTCGTGCAGGGCTGACCCTAATGGAGCAGATTCGCCGTAGCTGGCTCTGGTGCCTGCCATTCTGCCCTTTGGGGGTGTCGTCCTCAGCGGTGACTTTGGGTGGAGCTCCAGCTCGGACTGAAGCCAGCCACGGGGCACGCAAGCTGAGGCCTCCTGGGAAGGGCCCGGCCACAGGCCACGTTCAGCTGTAGCCTGTGCCCTGCCTGGGGCCACCTGGCAGGAGCCACCAAGCGTTCCGCAGACGGCTGCCACCCACCACGCTGTGCTTGGAGGTGCCTCAAAAGACCAAGCTATAAACTGAGGCCTGTGCCGCTGGAGCCAGGCTGGGGGCCGCGGAGGCAGATGCTGCTTGTCTGGGGTTTGGGGGTCTTTGTGATTCTAGGAAAGTCCGCAGCATGAGCCGAGACGGGCTTTTTGTGTGGAAAGGCCACTGGAGGCGGCTTGGGGGGCCTGCAGGTGGGAGGGGCGGGGTCTCAGGGATCACCTGTGCAGGGCGCTTGGCGTCAGCAGGGTTGATGGAGACTCGGCTATGGTGCCCACCTGTGCGTGCAGGCTGTGCGTGGGAGGAGGGCTCAACAGAGGGGTAAGGGCCTCTCCCAACATTCTTCCGGGGAGAAAGCCTCCCCTCCAGCCCTCGCCCTGAAGCCAGACAGGTCAGCCCCTCCTCGTGCGTCCCTGGCGCCTTCCGAGCTGCGGCCCCAGCACTGGGGCTCAGGGTGAGCGAGGCCATCAGTGGTGAGTGCGCTGGGCCCTTTAAGAGGACGCTCGGGACCCCAGCTGCCTCCTTCCCACTGGGCCACCATCCCCACTGGTTTTCACAGCCACAGTTTGTGGGGACGTCTCTTCCTGGCACTGGAACCCTGGGCAGGGGAGCCGGGTGTGGGGCCGGGACCCCTCGCTCCTCCAGGGGGCCTGCCACCGTGGAGACATTTTTCCCAGTGTAACCACCACGCGTGGATGTGGGACCAGCCCATCCCGCATCTCCGCCCTCCTGCGAGTCTCCATGTGGCTTCTGCTGTGTGTCCTTGTTGGAGGACTTCTGTGTAGCTGGACCTCAGGGGCTTCTCAGCGATGGCTGCTCTGTCGTCGTAATTTGGAGGTGGCCTGGGAGGGCGGTGAGCACAGTGCTTACCTGCGCTGCTGTCCTGACCAGGAGCCACTGTGTTCCTAATTTTCGAAGGAAGAATTTTGTTGATAAAGCTCGAGTTATATGTAGACAAAAGTTACATAATAATGATGTTTGCATAGTTATTGGTTGTAAAAATGTGCCATCATTAGTTTACCCAATTCACCATTATTCTCTGATAGGTATATCTAGTATTTAGTACGTTTCCCTTTTGCTGCCAAAATACACATATCCTGTACGTTTATCTTCTGGAGGCCTATTTTGTATATATTTATAAAATTTTAAGGTCCAGGTAAAAGTATGTGGATGTCTGTAATATAGTTACAAATATGTAGTTACAAATACATAGTTAATACATAGTTACAAATACATAGTTAATACATAGTTATAAATACATAGTTACAAATACATAGTTAGTTACAAATACATAGTTACAAATACATAGTTAATACATAGTTGCAAGTCATTCTCCAAGTTGCATTATTTCCAGCTAGGTACATGAGTATGTTACATGTGACAATATGAGAAGCATTTTTCATATCTCAGTTCAAATTAGAGTACGTAATCCTTTCATTTTAACAGCTCTGTTGCTACTGTCAGTTGCCTTTAGCCAAACCTTTCACACTGTTTCAGTGAAGTTTGTTAGGGAGTGACATATTCGGTGGACTGATGACTGAGCGACAATCAACCAGAAAACAGGGCAGGAAAAGCAAAGCACAAAGATGCTGTTCAGGGCGAAGCTCTGAGCGCAGCCATCCGGGAAGCCCGTGGGGGTGCGGGTCGTGTGAGCTGCCCCCAGAGGCACTGCAGCCTACCTGGCCCCGATTTAAGAATCTCGGTCTTACAGAAAAACCTCACTTTAGTTTCTATAGATTCTTTAGTTTCTTGTGGAGCGAGATATGGCACACGGTCTGCAAAATACTTTCATGGCTTGTTTCCCTGCCTGTATGAGTTTTGTCTAATTTCTCTTTGCTCAGTAGCTTTAGCTAAAGCTCCTGGGGCTACGCTGAAGAATTTTGAGAGTGGAGGCCTTTGCGTGTTTCAAGCCTGCAGAAGAAACATCCGTCTTGTACCATTAAGTCCATCTGCTGTGGGTTTTATAAATGTTCTTTATCGAGGGGAGGACATTATTTGGGCTGAGGGCTGTTCCTACTTTTCTGATAGATTTTATCCCCCGTGGAACATGAGAGTTTGTATGCCTTGAACCTTTCTAAAGACTTACATTGTCCCAGAAAGTGATCTATGGTGGTTAACGTTCCATGTGCATTTAAAATGAGTATATATTTTTCTGCTGTTGGGTGAAGCATATAAATGCATAAATGTCAGCTAGATCGTTGGTTGATAGAGTTCAAATAGTGTCTATCTTTACTGGTATTTTTTTCTCTATTTGTTCTAGCAAATATTGAAGGGTATTCAAATGTCCAACTGTACATTTGAATTTGTCTATTTCTCCTTGAGTTGACCAGGTTTTTCTAGTTGGCATGCATTTTGAGGCTCTGTTATTGGGTGCATGAAGAATTAGAGTTACTACATATTCTTGATAAAGTGACATATAGTATTATGAAATAGCCACCTTTATCCCTGGTACTGTTTTTAGTGTAAAATTGACCTTAAATGAAATTAACATGGCTGTTAAAGCTTTCTTCTGACTTTTGATAGAATTCTATATTTTTTATCTTTTTACTTTCCCCCTATTTGTCCCTCTATATTTAAACCGCGTCTCTGCAGCCAGCAGATCGCAGCTCTTATGTCCAATCTGACAATCTGTTTCTGAGTTTCAGTATTTAGACCCTTGACATTGAAAATTATCATTAGTTTAAAATTAAATGTCTTTTTTTCCACTTGTTACACACATGATTTGGTCCTCTTTCTTTCTTTTCTGCCTTGTTTAGGATAATATGTTACATAAATGCTTCCATTTTTGTCTCCTTTCGTGGCTTACCATCTAGAACTTTCTATTGGTCTTGTGGTTGATTTCGGGGTGATTACCCACATTGTTAACTTTTCACGTTTCCCTGTACATGATAGTCTACCACTTCACGTACTACGTAAAAGCCTTAAAATGGTATCGTTCCATTTTGCTCTTTAAAACCTTGTGACATTGTTGTGATACAGTTTACATTGATGTACTAAACAGTACATTAACTGCTGATGATATTTAAATGATAAGGAGATACATCTCTGTATTTGCCCATGAAGTTCTGAGCCCCGTGCCCCTCCCTCACCCGTGTAGACGCTCCTCCCTCACCCGTGTAGACGTGGCTCTCCATCTGCTGGTGTGTCCCTTCTGCCTGAAATTGCACAGCCCTTGTCGCGAGCATCCGTGTCATCAATTCTTTCAGCTTACATATACGTGAAAACGTCTTTCTTTTTCTTTTTTTTTGAAAGGTGTCTTTATCTTGGACACAATTCCAGATGGACAGTTTTTTGCTTTTAGTATTTTAACACTATCCGTCTACTGCCATCTTGCTTGTCTCGTTTCTACTGAGAAATCTGTCATCCTCACCTCTGTTCTCTGTCCCTGCACAGAGTTTGTTCTCTCGACACTTTCTTTGAGGCCAGGTTCGTCTCTGTGCAGACAGAAAAACGTGGGGTGCATGCCAGCAGGGCCACCAGGCTAACAGGGATGGTGACAGACTCTGAAGAAATAAATGAGTTCTAAAACGTACAGTATAGGAATTAAGAAGGAGTTGGGAATATTTATTGGAGCTGTCCTAGCAGAGCTGACTCTCGGTGGCCAGGATTTTACTTGAGGTCACAGTGCAAAGAGGAGGTGCAGAGGGGGTGAGGGGCATCCTTACAACAGTGGTTTGAAAGTGGGGGGGGGAGTGCTGGAAAGAGGCTGAGGTGGAAGTCGGGGTTCACATCCTGTCGTGAGTGAGGTCAGAAGGGGACAGATGAAACGTGTGACACTTGGAGTTAAAATCCTCTGGATTGCATGAAAGTCGCGGTGTATGGGGAGGCAGCAGGACCGTCGGTGCAGACAGAGAGAGCCAGGCATTGTCCTGTGCAGTTGGACACCGAGAGGGTTTGCGAAGCAGGTGGTCAGCCCCCCGGAGGGGGGAGGACAGGACGCTGCCCGATGCGGACCGCGTGGGGGACGGGGACGGCCACCTTCGGGTTCCCACCCCGTTCGCATTGGCAGAAATTGGGTGACACGCCCGGAGGGCAGGCTTGCAGAGACCGAGGTCCCCGTATTTGCCCGTGAGCCCCAATAAGAGAACCATCCGTGTCGCCCCGTGTCCAGCACGTGAGGGGACACAGAGGGGTGACACGGGTGACGTGTCCCAGGTCCCAGAGAACCTGGGAAGCACACGTGTGGCTGCAGAGCTGCGCTTGGGCGTCCGGCGACAGGACGCGGCTCGGGGAGGGGACGCGCGGCATGGCCCAGGGGGACGCGTGAGGGCGCGCGGGGTCCGGGGCGGGGCGCAAGCGAGCCGGGCGGGCGGGGCGTGTGGAGGGGCCGGTGCGGCCGCGGGGACACTGGGCGCGGGGACCCGGGGGGTGGGGGAGCCGGGTGCGCGCGGCCCGCGGGGTCCCGCGTGTCCGGGTCTCGTCCCGCGCGTCGCCACCGCCCGTGAGGTCCGCGGGCCGGGAGGACAGAGGCGGTGGGGACGCGCCCGTCCGCCAGGGGGGTCCCCGGGGGCGGCCGGCGGGTCCGGCGCGCTGAGCAGCGAGGCCGCAGGGGCAGGCGGGCCGCAGGGTCGTCCCCGCGTCAGTCCCTATGGCGCCGGGTTGTCCCCGCGGCACCCACTGGGTCCCGGCTCGTGTCCCTGCGCGCGCAGGGGACACACGCGTCCGCGGCGGGGCCCGTCGGCCCGTCGCCCGCTGCGCCGAGGGGACCTTGCGGCGCCATCGCGGGCGCTGCGAGGCCCTCGGGGCGCTGAATCGCTCGCGCACGGCGGTCGGACCTTCGGCGCGTCGCGTGGCGTGGCCGGGAACCCTTTCCCCGAACTGAGACCTTTAAACTCAGTGTGAGAATGGAACGTGCCAGGCAGGGGACCGGAGACACGCGGCGGTGTCGCACCCCCCGGTCCAGGGCGGCCCCGGGTCGCCGCGGTCACTCGCCCGCGCGCAGAGGGTGGCGCGGGCGACAGGTAAGTGAGACATCGCGAATCGCGACACGGGCGCCAGCGTTGGCGCGAACGGGCGACCCTCCTCCTGCCGCCGCCGTGCGCGGGCCCCGCCCGGGCCCCGACCCTCCTCCCCGCCTGCAGGCCGACCCCCGCGCGCCCACCCTCCCGCGGCGCGCCCACCCTCCCGCGGCGCCCCCACGCGCGGTGCCCCCCGCGGCCCCCGGCCCGCGCCGCCCTTCCCGCCGGCGGAAGCGCGCGCTGCGGGGCGCCGGGGGCCGCGGCCCGCGCAGGCGCACAAGGCCCGCCTCCTCCGTGCGACCCCCGACTCCACCCTCCGCGCCGGGCCCCCGGCAGCATCGCCGGCGCCCGCCGCTCCCCGGGGCCCGCGGGCCAGGCCGGGGGCGCTCGTGCCCCCGTGCGCGGCGGCCAGGTGAGCCGGGAGGGTCCCCACCGCGCCCTCCCCGCGGGCTCGGTCCCCACGGAGCGCGCGAGGGACACGCCGCCGCGGCCTCGCCCGCGGCTCGGCGCCCGGCGGCTTGGCTGGGCCGCGGCGTCCCCGCAGATTCTCCCGCGTCCAGCCACGCACACGTCCCCTGCGGCCGGGGCGCTGCCGCGGTGTCGCGCGTCCTCTCTACGCCTGTTTCGAGAATGAATTACAATCGCTGTTTAAAGGAGCTTTGCAGGGATGATTTTTTCAAGCACCTTTTTATTAACGTGAATGGGGATTTTTTTCCCCCCGAGGGGAGGCAGACGTTGCATTGTCCCCGTTGTAGTACTTTCCAGAAGTGGCATTTACCCCCCCGTCTGGCATCCAGCCGAGGGCTTGGCGTCCCCGGTTCCAGGCGGAGGCTCGGACCCTGAGGACGGGGCCCTGGGCCGCGAAGGCCTTTGCTGAGCGCCATTTCCTCCCAGGGATCCAGCGGGAGCCCCCAAAGCAAGACCCGGACGGGCGCAGTTCGAGGCCGCGCCCCGGCAGGGTGTGTTCCTGAGACTGGCGCGTCGTCTGCTGCGCAGGTAACGAAATCCTGATGTCAGGGTGTAGGAACCGTGCTGGGGGGCGATTCGTCGTGGTGGTGATGAGCTGGGAGCGACCGCGGGGCGACGGCACCGTTGCATGGTGGGTGTTGTTAGCGCACAGTGCAGGCTGCAGTGCAGCCAGGGCTGGGGCTCAGAGCCCCCCCATGGAACGCAGAGTGACCCCTCGTGCTCCCTCCGTGAGACCACGAACCCCGATTGTACTTGTAGGGAAGAGCAATGCTGTGCTCCTTACAAATTGCTTAAAATCTGGCATTTTCGTAGCAAGGTGATTCTCAAATGCAGGGGAAGAACCTGGAGGGTTTTAAAAAGACAAACAGAAGTGATGAGCTGGGCTGGGCTCATCTTTCTTTGGATGATAATTTTTTTTTGCTCTTAGAAATAGTGGACCACCGGAACTAGTTTATAATTGCAAGTTGGTCAGGCACGCTGAACAGGAAGCCACTGCAAGGCAGGCTAGGGTCCCCCCCGAGTGCCCAGGTCAGGGTCCCCCCGAGTGCCCACCATGACATGGAAGGACCTCCACCATTTTGCAGTCAGGAGGATGAAAGGATCAAGGGCCAAGTTGAAATGACTTCCTTGTGCCCTTGCCTTTTTCTTCTGCGCTGTCCCTGATGCTGTGGGCCGTGCTCCGTGGGGTGACAGTGCCCAGGGCCGCCCTGTGTGCATGCGAGCTGGCGCCCCTGCCCTCTTCCCGTCACCAGGCCTGGAGGGCTGTTTGCTGACATGGGACAGAGGTCCAGCGAAGCCATGCGTGGTGCCCGCCACCCCCTCTTCTTCTGCGTGTGGGGTGCTCGGGGGTACCACACCCCAAGTGCCGTTCCCAGCGTCACACTGGCCTACAACATGGCCCGCGGTAAAGAGCTGATGACAGACGTGGGGACTTGGCCGTGAGGCTTCCCGCTCTGTGCTGGGGTCAGCCTGCAGACGGCTGGTCACTCGTTAACCCCCGATTTCCTTAGGTGCTGCGTCGCAGTGAGGACAGCTGCACCTCGGGGGAGGCCAGGGGAGGTGAAGAGGCGGCTGGGTACGTATTTCTGTTATTTTCTGAGCAGAGGGGTCTCCCAGGTGGGCAGCAGTGCGGAGGGCAGAGCCGTGGGAGGCAGCCAGCATCCCCTCTGCTCTCGGGTTGGCTCAAAGGCACCGCTGGGTTCGGGGCATGGAGTCAGCGCGGCCGCCCGCGCAGGTCGGGGTGTGGAAATCTGTTTGGGGGGCCCGCGGGAAATGGGGCCGGGGCCGGGTCTGAGGGTTTAGCCCGGGGACGGGGTACGCACTGGGACCCAGCTCACACACTCAGCGGTCCACACCAGACCCTGGTCCACGCCAGCCACGTGGTCAGGTTAACACCCAAATGGGTCATCACCTCGGTGTCAAAACACCGCATCGGGACTCTCGTGTCTGTCTTACAGACCAGAACTCTGAGGCCAGACGCGTTAGGAGGCCTGCCCAACTCCACACGGTTCATGGCAGGCCCCGAAACTCAGCCGAGTGTCGCCCCGCGGTGCAGAGCCCCCCGCTGGCAGCCGTAAGTAGCAGAACCATCTGGTATGTCACGTGTTTCCTCTGCCTCTTGCTTCCGTCCTCCTGCCTTTCCACAGGGCAGCCTTTGAACACCACGGTGACAAATGGCCTTGGAATGTCACCTTTGGCCTGGTGACTGCACAGCTGTCATAACAGTCTCTCTATGGGGGGTGGCCGTGAGCTGTGGCAGCCTCCAAAATCAAAGAAACAGTTTTACGATGTTTATTGAAATGTCAAGATTTCTCAAGTAAAACTTGAGATCCAAGCATCTCCCTCCTCCCCTCCAAACAGAGTTTGGTGGCAAAACATCAGTTCAGTGGTATTGCCGAGGGTCGGCAAAGCCAGACACCGTTTAAGGTGGCAAGGACAGAACTGTCATCAGTAACATGTTATAGCAATTCCTATGTAGTCACGTATTACTGCAACGGGGAGGGAGGGAGGGCCCAGCGTGAAACTCAGCAGAGGTGAGTGGGCTTTTTAAAGAGAGGATGAAGGAGAGGTAGGGAGGTGAGAACGTGGCAAAGACTGGGTCAGCGTGAATGGATCAGGGCCATCGTGTCCGCTGCTGACGCTTCCCGAAGTGACAGTTCTGTTCCAGGCAGAGACTGGGGGACAGAGGCCCCGGCCTTCCCAATTTTATTTCCAAGGAAAACCTTTCCAGTTCTTGAAAAGACTGCCCCGAGGCAGAAGAGGCACCTATATGTCTGAAAGGGACAGAGGAAGGATTCAAAAAAGTGTGACCCCGATTTAGTAAATGCTGGAGAAAGCGTGGGTGGGGGGCCTCCCTCCTTCAGGTGTCGGCCAGACACGTGGTCCGTTCGTCCCGCAGCCTTGAAACCCCCTGGGGACTGAGCTGTTAGAAACAGCGATCGTGCTTGTTTAAATCTTCAAACATGTGGGGAGAGGGATGGACATGATTGCGTGTACTGAGCCTGTCATTTCATGGGTCAAGGTTGAGGGCTCCTTGGGGAGGCGGCTCAGAGGAACCTGGCTAACGTTTGGCCAAGGATGTAGCTTGTCAGTATCAAAGACAGAAATGCAGACCACAGTTCATAGGGAATCTCCACGGACCCTGATTCGTCTGAGCCACCTTGAAAAGGGACGGAGGCGAAGCTCTTGTAGTTACAAAGCTGCAGCACTTCAAACAGCGTGGGCCTGGTCTACAGACAGACGTGTAGACCAACGGAATAAACTAGAGCCCAGAAACGAACCCTGAGTAAAAGGCCAGGTGACTTAAGACCAGGCTGCCAAGGTCATCCAGTGGGGGAAAGCCAGTCCTTTGAGCAGATGATGTTGGAAACGCTGATACCCACTCGTAAAGTGTAAAATGTGGCCCTTACACAACTCAGAATGGATCAGAGACCTAACTACAAGGTCTAAACCTATACAAATCCTTGAAGAGAACACAGGGGAGGGCTTAGCGGCAGCGGAGGGGGCAGGAGAAATGGCAGGGGTTGTTTACAGGGCGCAGAGTTTCATCTTCACCGATGAAAAGAATTTCAGAGGCTGGTTGACAGCCGTGTGAATGTCCGTAATGTCACTAGAGTGAAGTTCACATTGTGTGTCATTTACCACAGTTACACCTCTCCAAATTCCTGTTTTCTTATATGTGACTATATTAACGTAGCTTCAGCCTTGTCACATTCCAGTCAAACCTTGAATCAAATGGATAATAAGAAGGACAGTCGTTTAATTGTCACAGAAGAAAAACAGAGCTTATTCTTTAGATGTCGTACTGACTTCGAGGTGACGGTCCATGTTTCCGCTTTTGGCCTTCCTGGGCTGTTGGTTGTCCAGTGCCGAGGGAGTCCAACGCTTCAGATCACAGCCCGTCACAGTGGGCTGTGACGTTTGCCTGGGTTGCCATAATGACACACCACAGACTCGATGACTTAAAAAATAGAAATTTGTTTTCTCAGAGGTTTGGAGGTGAGAAGTCCAAGAACAAGGTGTTGGCAGGTTCGGTTATTTCCGAACCCCTTCCTTTGACTTGCAGATGGCCCCCTTCTCACCGTGTCCCCAGATGGTCCTTCCTCTGCTATCACCCCCGATGGCTCTGTGGGTGTCCCAACTGTCTCTCCTGATAAGGACACCAGTCACATCGGATCAGGGCCCACTCAAACAGCCTTATTTTAACTGAATCGCCTTTTTAAAGGTTGTGTCTCCAAATGCATTCACGCTCAGATATGGGGTGTTTTAACATGGGGGGCAGGGTGTGCTACTAATTCAAAGAAGGAAGGACAAAAAATAAGGAAATGGATGCAGTAACCCATTTATTTGTAAGATGGGTTTATTAAGGTGAAATCCATCCTTTTCTAGTAGACGGTTCAAGGTATTTCAACAAATGCACCCAGGAACGTAGCCACCACTGTCATTAAAAGGTAGCACACACTTTCATCACCCCCAAAATTTCCGTTGTGCCACTTTGTAGTTTATCCCTGAGTGTATAATATTTTAGATACTATTGTAAACTATATTTTTAACATCTGTATCGTTATTCATTGTTGGTACATATGAAGGCAATTGAGTTTGACCCTTTCATTCTTGAAAACTAGAAAAAACTGAATAGCAACCACATGGTGTGTAGCTTGCTACATGTGAGATGTGGACAGATGAACAACAAAGATAGTTTCTCCTTGAGACGTCCTCAGCCCTGAGATTTGAATGGTAGTGACATCAGACGAGGCGCGCAGGGATGTCTGTTCTGTTGCGGTCCACCAGAGATGGTGGCATGCAGCCTGAATTTAAATGGTCCCAGAAAACGTTCTGGAGGAAGCAACGTGTGATTGAATACATGAAGAGCAAGCATCAGGGATCAATTAGAGCTAGGGAAGACAAATGACGAAATTGTATTCATATAGAAGTCAAAAGGTTTGAGTTTCCACGTGGAAGGTAGCAATTTCAGTCCACGTGAAGGAAACTGGAAACGTGCCTGGGCTAGCTTTTCGTGGGGTTCTATTCCATGTTAGTGTTTGGATGTTATAGTTTCTCGTTTCAGCGTGATCTGCTTCCTGGGAACACAGCTGGTGTAACCGTGAAGTGAGAATTGGGGAGTCTAGTAAATTTGAAGGGGGGAAATGGGGTCGAGAGCAGAGTGTTCATCTGCAGTGTGTAGGGGGTGGCCCTGAGACAGACGATGACTAGGAGAATGGCCACGGAATTTAGCGATTTGAGGGTGCAACCGTTTCTCGCCCGCGTCAGCCCACGAACGGTCCTGGAAGAAATTCAGCTGCTAACACAGGGTACTTTCAGGTCTGAAACCACCGTCTCAAGTTTCGGGAGTAGAGGCGAGGCGACACTTTTTTTGGGGGGGTGGGGGCGGAAATCAGGGACTCTTGGACTCACAGCGCCACCTAGCATCGGCAAGAGAAGTGGACCTACGACAAAATAAGTTCAAAAAGAAAAAAAAAAAACGAAGTTGGGCTCCGGGAGCCAGAAGTGCTTGTGTTCATTGGGGCAGGACTTTTTATTTATTGCAAAAGTGAAGCACGAGGCTCAGTTGCCGCGCGGGGCGGGGGGTGCGACTCTTATTTATTCTCAGCGTGACCCTTCTTTATTCTCAGCGTCTTATTGTCCCTTGCGGGGCAGGTCCCACGGACACGCGCGTCCCCGGGGAGCGCGCGCTGCTGTGCGCTTGTGCGAACGCGCCGTTTTCGAGGCCCTGGGGCATGGCGCGCGGGGGTCGTTCCACGGCCGAAGCCTCGAAGGGTTAATGCGTCTCCGGATCACCCGGGGGCGCCCGCTGTGCGGCCCCGGCCCCGGCATGGCCCTCGCGGCGACCCGCTTCGCCCCGCGGACAGCCCGCAGGGCGGACGCCATGGCGGGCGCCATGGCTGCCGCGCGGTGCACTGTGGGGAGGTCACGTGCTCCGCGCCGGCTCCCGCGCGGGGCTCCCGGAGTGGGCGGGGCGGCGGCGGTGCAGCGCCCTTTCCCTTCCCACTTCCGGTTCCGCCGGCTCTGCCGGTCCGTCCGCCTCAGCGCGCCGGCCGGCTGCTTCTTGTCGGTCGGGGCGCCTGTTCCGTCCGTAGGCTTCGTGGCGTCGCTCGTTCGGGCCCTTTCCCTCTGTTAAGTGCGGTTTTGTCCCTTTAGGTACATGCTGTGGTGCCAGCTCAGCCCGCTCCCCCTCTGCGCATTTTTACCAACCCGCAATTCGTTCCCGTCCTCTAAAAATGCGAATCCTTTCCATCTTGTTTAACTGTCCCCTGCCGAGTTGAAGTGGTTTTCAGTAACACTCAACTTGCGTGTGTTTTTATGGGACACTTCAGTCACTTTTACGTTGTCTTCGAGACTCTCTTCAGGTAGCTAATGTTGTCTTTACTTTTACAACAAAATAGCTTTAACATGAGGGGATTTTTAGGGAGTTCAAGTCACAAAATCTCCATATTCACATCATATAATGCTTCTTTATTATTATTCTTATTGTTGTTATTTTAATTGTGCGGGGTTAAAATGACTTACAACCTTTAAAACCACCGCCAGACCTCACCCTCCTGTGTATTCTGGGGTCTCTCACTCCTGTCCCCCAGCTTTCACCTTCCAGCGGGTCAGGCCCCAGAACTAACTGGTGGTGCCTCTGGTTCACCTACGTTATTCCTGAAGATCTGGCCTCTTCTTTTTTTCTCAAAAACGATTCCAGAAACTCTAATTCGGAGGTCGACTTTTTTTTTTTTTCTTTGAAGGGCCAGATTGGACCAAGGAAGGTCACGTCTGACCCTGCGGCTTCATCAGCTCCTTGCTCGTGGTAAATGTGTCACTATACAACCTCAACAGCCACGTATGCTGCTTTTTGATCATTAATTAGTTTGGTTTTTATCTCCATTGTGTGCTTTATGATGAAATGTTTAAGTAACATTAGAGAAAGGAAAAGGAGGGAATCCCAATGTAAAAACACTGGTTTGCTATACTTAATTAGGTGATTCTATTGTTCTATAACTTTGTATACTTTTTTTCCTATTTTGACTATGCTATTGGTTTTTTTTTTTTTTAAGAGGAATATAAGCCACTGGTAATGTTAAAGAAAATAAATCACACTTGTTGAACATGGGAAGGCAGATGTTCAAGACCATCGCCATAAGTATAGGAACCCCCGCAACAGGATTTTACTATAGGGGAGGGCAGTGAGGTGTTAGGTGCAACTCCAGAAACAACATGGGCGAGTGAGACCTTGTCACCAAGGAGTGGGGTTGGGCGTCAGGAGATAGAAAATACCTAAGAGGAAATGTCAGGAGTGGGAGGGGTTCTGGCTAAACCCACCTGACAGGATTCTTGCTGGAGACAGGCTGGGCTCATGACACACCAGCTGGGGGCGGGTGGGAGCTGACCAACCCACTTAGATACTGAGGACCATCAGCTGTCTGTGGTGGGAGGTTCTGGGTCCAGTGACTTCTTCGCAGATTTCTTGCTAAAATGAGATTTTATGAAGAAGTGCACAGATGGGACTTGGGGAAGGTTCAGGAACCTGCCTGAAGTTTGGTTAAGTAAAGAGTATTTTTTTTTGGTCAGTTAAAAAAAAAAGAAAAAGGAAACAAAAATGGAAAAAGAAAAAAAAGATATTGTAGTAATATTATTATCTTTTACACTTTGGTGTCTTTTTTTACACGTTTACAAAATTATTAGTATGCATTAGTATGTTTGTTTGTTTGTATGTGATTATAATATCTATAAAGATGACATTAATTTAAGCTAGTACTTACTCGTAGGCTGTTTTGTGCCAGATACGATTCTGAAATCAAAACCCTGAAAATACATGCGCAGTTTGTAAGTTCTTTGAACTTAATCACTGTATCTACGAGGGGAATAAAAGAAAATATATTTACAGTTTCCAAGCAGCCATGGGTGGTGGAGCGAGCACACAAAACCCTTCCTTCTTCTCTCTGCAGAGACCGTGTTATTTGCCCATGAGCCGGGATAAACAACACGTAGTCCGATTGATTTACGGCCCGAGGGGTGAGTCCTGCCCCGAACCTGTTTTGGTAAGTAAACTCGGATCAGGGAAGCCATGCACGCTCATGTAATTGCCTGTGGCTGCTTTCGCGCTGCAATGGCAAAGTTCAGTAGTTTTGAAAGAGAAAGCTTGGCCCGTAAGTCTAGAAATATTGACTCTGCATTTCCAGCACCGGATCTCGGGGTGGAAACCAGGCCGGCCTGGCGTTGGAATGCTTAGGGGGTGAGACGTACGCAGTCAGGGCTGGGAGGTGGGGCCTGGAGCCATGTCGGCAACCCCCAGGACTCCCTCTTCCTGTGGGCTCCAGGATTAGCCCTCTGGCCCTGGAGAGAAATCAGAGGACAGAGAGAAAGCAGAGAATGGGGGTCGCCCCACTGGAACCGCAGCTCCGCCCAGAGGAGAGAGTTCCCCTCTGAGTTTGTGTTCTTGAGAGCTCCCCTGGCTGCCACTGTCACCATGACGACGGGGCGGCCCCTCCTTCGGGAAGGAGAATTGGAGCAAAGAAGGCGGGGGTAGGGGTGGGAATTCCCGCTCAGCAAAAGGGGTTCCATGGCTCCGCCCTCAGCTGGAACCCCGGGGGCTCACTCCTGGGTTTTCTGAACGTGTTCAATTCAGGGAGAGCAGAGCCAAGCAAACGCGCCGGGTAAGCCGGTGGTGCTCCCCGGTCATCCCCATCCCCGTTAGGGTCTCCTTTGAGTCTCCCGCATCTTTGCTAGCTACGTTCGGTTTGGTTCGGTTCAGTTCGGTGGCGCTGCGGACAGGGCGCAGCGTGCGTGTTGCTTCTGACCCGGAAAACGAGCTGTGAGTGCAGCTTGTGCCCCCTGCTAAATTGCGCCCCAAAATATATCTGTGTTCACACATTCATGCTCATGCTCAGCAGACATAACAGGAAACCCAAGTCCTTCACGTTGGTATTTGTGACTTTTAATTCCATTCTAATCTATTTATATTCCTAAATTTTCAAACACTTACCAATGAGAAAGACATGGAGTACCTTTTTTTGTTACTTGACTAAGAACGCCACTTTTCATATGAAATTCAGATTTTAGTAAACGTTTCCTGTTCTGGTATTTCTGTAATTCCCTGCCATAGAGGGTAGGGACCCAAAACCCGGCACCTAGTGAAGCCAGCACA
This sequence comes from Macroglossus sobrinus, assembly GCA_004027375.1. Classification (NCBI taxonomy): domain Eukaryota; kingdom Metazoa; phylum Chordata; class Mammalia; order Chiroptera; family Pteropodidae; genus Macroglossus; species Macroglossus sobrinus. The sequence goes on along the minus strand of PVKZ01003868.1, from coordinate 217 downwards.
GCAGTGGTCACTGCAGCGGGGACAGGAGCCCAATCAGGCAGTCACAGAGTCAGATTTGAGACCCACAGCTGGGTGACATGTCCCAAAACTGACCTCTTTCGACCAGGCGAAGGCTGCCATCGTGGCTTCTTCCTTGACAAGGATGGAGGGGCGGATGGGACGATGGAAGGGTTGGCCAAAGCATTCACGGCGGGGACACATAGCCCCTGCTGGGAAC